>JAUTBT010002290.1:0-10188 GCA_032361225.1 Lepetodrilus schrolli
ATATTTGGAAAACCCCTTCGTCTCGAATGACACGGTGTGTCGAAGTTATTGAATGGGCCCCCGAGGTTCGACACAACAGGGTTCGACTGTAATTCTCAAGGCTTGTCAGTTTCTAGTAGAAGACCTGCAACATGTGTCACACTTAGTGTTGCCAAAAACCTGCAAACAGCAGCTGGTACTGACAAACCAAGGATGAAAACTGCATTGCAACAGTACAGACAGTGCATCCTATCATCATCATGTCAGAAAGGTAACCTCCTGACATTGGTTCCAGGTTCTAGCGGCAGATTAAATCTCACGACAATGGGCTCCAAAGTCTGACGGCACTGCACTACCACTTGTCTATAAAGTGGTGTAGTCATACAGTAAGCATGTTAATTCTAAAGGCTTATTAGTAATGTGCACCGTAGAGCACTAATTGTGTAGAAGACGGCACCAATATCTGGGTTTCACTGTTAAGTGTTTACAAATACATGTAGATACAAAGAATAACATGAAGAATAGACACACCATTCATAAATGTCAATGCCAGCCTAAGCCAACGACCTGAGAACACAAAGTCTTAAAAGTGGAAAGAAAACTCATTCATTGAGAAAACCATTGGTGTAAAAGGTGTTTAGTACTATTACGTGTATGTAATATGTTTATTCCATTTCACGGTCTAATTCTTGATTTATTTCATTTCCTAGTACAATTTCAAAAATTAATACTGTAATTATCATATTATTTCGAACACTCTAATAGTTTGAGTACCTGAAGAAATTGCTGAAAATAAAAATTTATGTACCTAAAAATATGAACCTTTCAAGTTATTTTTATGTATGACATTTAAAGAACTATATAACACTATTTTCTCTGCTTATATACTATTTTGAGTGGTGATTTATGGATCTGTGAACTGTACACATACTTTACGCAATATATTGATTGACCAGATGGTGGTTTGTTCTATATCATTTACAATGTACCTATATGCTATTGTTACTGTATTTTCATTAACATATATAGAGATTATTAACCAAGTGTCTTTAGATATCGTCTATATCATGCACAGGAATAATATTTGTATTAGACGAGCTTCAGCAAGTCTAATACATGGAGATTATCCCTAAATGCAGGATATAGACGATGTCTAAAGACATGACGTTAATAATCTCTTTTTATCATCTAATGTCAGGCCTAAATACTTCTCTATAAGAAGAAAACATCAATGTGTGAATCAACATTTAAAAGTTATGTGTAGGAATACATGCAGGTCAGTAAATTGTAAACTGTTTCACTCATTAATAAATACACCAAAGGAAAATAACAACTTTAAAAACAATTTTCATTTGTATTAAAAATTGTGAATATATTAAATCTAGTCGATTAGCACATAGTCTCTGATAATAATTGTCATCTTGTTTACTATTTCCATACAGTAGCATTTATAAATAGTAGTATGACATCACATGAAAATGATGTCATGTGAAATTAGCTCCCCAATTTGCATAGTTATTAGTAATAAATACTATATTATTTGATATGTATGCACATATGATGTACCAAATTTCTAGTTCTAATACATAATAGTACTCATTTTCACAAGAGAGTAGAATAAGCCAGCTTGGAGTTTTGAATACCGTAATTACCCTAATAATTCAAACCCTCCAAAAGTTTGAACACCTAAATAAAAAAATAAAATTTTAATCTGACCTTCAAAATACGAACATGGGCATTACATTTTTTTGTTGTAATTTTCCAATTATGCAAACAATCATTCTTTTCTAAAAAAATAAATAAAAATAATGTTTTAAAAGTCCTTCATTTATTTACCATTTAATTTAACACCATATTTCATTTGGTTGTCCATAATTATACGAACACCGATCATTTTAAATTTTCGTATTTTTTTTCTAATAATTCGAACAGCTACAAACTAAAATTTCTACTTTCCCCATGTTCGAATTATTAGGGTAATTAAGGTTTGAACAAAATACGCGCGTATCAAAGGTGAAAGCACATGAACAACAATTATCCGGAGTGATGTAGTACTAAAACATACACGAAGCACAGTTAGGCTATAAATAGGGATGATGCAATAGTTTAATAGTTTACAGCTATGCATTACACCAGCTGATAGTTGAAATTTGATTACTTGACATTGATATAACGATTATGACATGGACAAATACTGAAAACGTAACATAATATGCACCAACGCGACAATTTAACTTTACCTTGAACACGAGTGGCGACTGTTAAACGTGTTGTTGTTCAATTAAAACTGCTACTAGTGATGATCATCACCTTATTAGTTCATTATGGTGCTTTCATGGTTGACATGTACATGCGTATTCTGCGCAAAAATCTAAACTTTGAGTTGGGTTTATTCACAAACAATAGGATGAACCAGACCAATCCTTCAACATGGCAATAAAACACTATTGTGACTATAGAACCATAAAACCATAAAATACTGATGATACTAAGTTTTATGCTTTGTCAATACAGGGTGATGTGTTTTCAAGTTGGACACCCTCTACAGCGAACTGGAAACATTAAAAAAACGCACCCATTTAATAGTCCGACAACCTTGGATGCATAGATGCATGCCAATTGTCATATTCTTTACGTACGAGATGAAAACTATCAAATAGCAGACGAAATATAACACTATGGTACCTCGATTTTCTCACAAATCGCACACATTCGATAGAAATATGGACTATTAATTTGACAGGAAATACATCGACACCCCTTATGTGATTGAATTACCTCCGACTTACAATCATGCTGATAAAAAGCATTGTCAGACTTCCAATTGAATGGGTACATTATCTTAAACATCTATTTGAGATTCTTCTGGCGTTATTTTCCATACAATTTGATAATTATTTCATTCTTATGTAGTTATAGTTTCATATTATATCGACCTGCATTGTGTACCCTAAAAAGTGGACTTGGTACAAGATTTAACTTGAAGCATTGTATTAAAGGCATACAATCATAGGTTTGTTTACTCATCGCAAATGGGTGAAGATTCCCTCAGTGACGTTAAACTCCATAATCACTATCAGATTTGTTTACATATTTTCTGGTCAAACGTATTTTTACATGCAAGTACAGTCAAAGTTTGTTGCGTCAAACTCTCTAGTCTCGATCATCGTAGTATGTCGAAGCACATTCTCGGTCACAACCAATCCCTTCTTCAATTATCATTATTTATACCCTTCGGTGTCGAATTCATAATAAAAATACATATGATAAGTCGAATTGAAATTCAGGCCCAGGGGAGCATTTATTACAAAAACCTTCCTAAATTAGTATGAAACGACCCAGGTGCGAAACAACCTGAAACGATGTGGGGTGATTAACAGGTTTTGGAGCAATAATCCCGTAACTAGCCAACTTCCAATCAGTCTACCCTACTAAATCACATTTCAATGTTCATTACGTGGAATTTATTTTGAAGAATAATCTAAATAATATATATTACATTATAGAAGTAATAATAAAAGAAACATATATATGTACTATCAAGCAACACAGTTGTCAAAATTAAATGGATTCTGAAATATTGAAAATAAACAAAACACATTACAATAACAATCATGCCAGTTTATTGATAACTGATGAACCCTTTGTCAACATTATCACCAAACTACTATTTTGATTAAGAAACAAAGGACCAAACATTCATTGTGGAAACAACTGTATGTATACATAAGCTGATATCCTTCAATGAACACTCACCTAAACGCAATTCACCAAAGTTTCCACATCCTATCTTTTTGCCGACTCGAAAATTAGGGCCGACCATGAGCACACCCGAGTTGCTAGAAGCACTTTGCCGGTTTGAGCTGTGCATGCTTCTGCCACTACTAGACTTACGTCGTGTTTGTTCGTCAGTTTTTTCGTAATCTCGTTTTGGTGTACTCATGGGGATTTTTGTGTAGTGAGCCACTCTAAACTTGTAGATATCCACCTGCAATAGAATCTGATTCTGAGATTGATCTCAAAGTGGCGATCTAGTCTGCCAGGGCTACCAAGCCCCATCTAATGGTCCTTCCTGGTTCTTCCTGGGAGCTCGCCGAATAATCATACATTTCTGTTATGTAACAGATATACAAAAGAGTCCATTTCTCTCGAACATTTCATCGAATATGGACAATTTGGTCAAGAAATAAGAGTATTCCTGAATGAAATATCTTGTTTTCCTGTCTCAAAGGCCGTCAATCGTGGGAACTATAACATTCGATTCTGACAAATTCATCCGCGACTACACATTTTTGAAGATTAGATAGGTATATTCAGAGGGCATTGGTATTCTAACTATTCCAAGTCATTGTAGAAACATTCTAATGTAAAGATTATGCAAAATTACAACATTTGTGCCAATTAATTTGGGTTTACTTTTTATATCGGATGAATATCGCCGGAAGTTGTAATTTATTTATCCGGCTGCGTGCGCAAGAAGGGATTCCCCGTTACCAAGTGCAAAATTTGTTATTTACTGACAACAGCGATCTATGACGATTAATGCCAGAAATTGACATTTGATCCTTTCTACATAACCTAAAAGTACAACAATCATAGCTGTGTATCCGTTAAAAAGCAATATAACGCCACTTTTGGATATGTCAAAGTTGTCAGCTGATCGAGATCTTGACGTCACTTCCGTGTCAACAATCAGCATGGCGGATGTTTTCGAATGAACATTAGAAAAGCACAATGATTTTGAGACATTAGCTAACCAATCTATGACAGAATGACGGGGAAAGATCGATTTCTTGTTGTAATTTCTGTTTTAGAAGGTATGCATAACGTAGGAGTCTTAGATATTTTGTATTGCCTTTGAATTTACCAATTTTGTACACGATGAAGCACCTGTCAAAAAATGCAGGTCTGATCTCGTTTGGTAGCGAAGCGGCTCTTGACATTAAAACATAATAAAACATACACCATATACTGTAGTTAATGTATATTATTATAGCATTTTCTGAAACCATATTAGTGTCTAAATCTGCACTTCTAAATAGGCAAAATGGAATATTTACACTTGCATGATGTATCGTTTCATCCGAGACCATCAAAATATATTTCAAAGTTCAGTTTTCCTCAGATGTTCCCCAGATGCCAATCAGTAACTTTTGTTATGTGTATGGTCAAAGTTGTAAAACATATCTTACGGTAAAGGTACTCTGAAGGATGTCATCTATGATCCTGAATGAAGCGGATGTATGATGTTTTGCCTCCTGTTCTTTGTGCCCCCAGTCATTTCGCCCCAACCTGTGCATTTTAGACCCCACCTAATTTTTTGAGGTACCCTTTGCCTCCACCTATTTTTTTTTTAGGTACGTTTTGCCTCCCACTTCATTTTTAATGGAGGCACGTTTCTGTTGTACTTCTATATACTACGCTTTTCTGGACTGTTCACTTGGTGAAATGTGTGTATTTGCTTTTGATGAATTTATGAAAATAATACATCCTTTTGACTGAAACTTTTCTGACAATTTTACTAACAGTTAACAGCCAAATCTTTCTGAAGAAATATACATAACACGAGTTTAGGTGACACTCCGAAACTGCGTAATGTAGGTCAAATCAAATTGTCTCCTGGTACACAGCAGATGAATTATTTCAGATTAATGCAAATTAGCATCTATAGCATCTTGCTAAAATACAGTGGGGGCGAAAATGAAGCGCTAAAAGTTACGTTGGGGGCGAAAACTACATGGACATAAATTCGTGGGGGCAAAGACTGGGGGCACAACATACAGGGGGTGAAACGTCTGGCACCTAATGAAGCGACAAAATTGAAAACATTTAGTTGTATTTATCTTTTCGATGCATTTAAAATAAATATTATGAATTGAATAACCACTGCTACACTATAGTTCTGAAAACTGTATGATCTACAGTGCCTTTCTCAATTTTCAGGTCGCAAGTTTCCTAAACGACCACGTCATAAGATAATTGCCGAAGCTCGTTTTGATGGGGAACTACTGGCTACTGATCCGGTCGATCACATTGACAATCCTGACTTCACACAAGAGCTGGCATGGGAGTTGGACAAGAAGGCACTCCACCAACACAGACTTCAGCGGACGTCGATAAAAATCCAGTGTTTTGCATACAACGTCCAGAGTACCCTGAAAGAGGCTATTGGATATGTCATTCTTGACCTTAGATCGGCTACGTCTAATAAGCAGGTGGGTCAGATTTGTCAGATAGTCCCAAGTTTATGGTTAGTATGGTTAGTATAATGACAAGGTGAAAGTTATTTCATATTGCAGGCTTAATATGTTAAAAACAAATGTAATTATATATGTGTCACAGAAAGTGTAGTTGAATTCATAAATAACAAATTTATGTAGCCCTTTTCTGAAGAATAAGTTTCAAAAGTACTTTTCAAACTAAAAGTTATTTACAGTAAAAACATTATTATAATGATTTAAATGGCTACAGGTTAATCTCTAAAATATTCTTTAAACATTAACATGAGTTTTGAGAAAGATTTGAAATTCACTTATTATTTGTTATTTCAGGTGGCGAAATGGCACCACATCCTGCACTCGAAGTATCACAAATCTAAACCCGAGTTACGATTAGCTCTGTACCTGGATGACGACAAGAATCCCACCCCTGGGATAATTCCAGGACTCAGTCCTGTCAGAGCTGTGGGTAAGGATGGCACCCCACCCATCCCAACCCTAATGTGATGCTATCATAGTAGTACTCTTGTCATAACAAAACTATTTGGGCAGGTGGTAGCACAATGGTAGGATAATGGACCAGAGCCGAAGGCCCCAGGTTCAAATCTCGCCTAGGGAGCCAGGCATCAATGTTCGCGACAGTTAATTTTCTGACGTGATCATGATAGGATGCGCTGTCTGTACCGTTGCAATGCACTTATCATCCTTGGTTTGTCAGTACCAGCCGGTGCTTGCACTAGTCGCAGGTTTACTGCAACATTCAGAGCAGTAGAAAATATTTAACAAAAGAAAATACAAATTGTTCTTCAAGGTCTTACATTCAAATGAAGACCATAAATTTCAGAGTGTTTTCTGGGTTCAAGTTTAACCTCGCTGTTGAATTAATAAAAACCTTGTATTTTTAGGTATTTTCTGGTTACATCCAAGAAGAATAATGTTAAAAAGTGGCAATGTTGAAATAATGATGGTTCATAGTACCGTACTGCTTAATGAACTGAGATACGAAGCATGCTATACCTTTGAAATGATGTAAATTACTGTGAAATGCATTGAATTGCTGTTGAAGTTTGTGTGGTTATGAGAAGCTGTTCTGTCTCTCCTGCTAGACGGGTCTGACCGCCTGAAAGGACTGGCACCGCAGGCACTGAAGCCGGTCCTCAATGAGGACGAGGGTTATTACCAGATCGGTCCTGCCAAGAAGCACATCGAACAGTTCGTCTTGTCCGTCACCATTGCTTATGCAGCAAATTTGACACAGGTATGTTTACTGGACAACAATGTCATTGCACAATTGTGTCTGAACAATTAATTAACTTTTGAGTAGTACTGATAATGCTTTGCTGCGTGTTATTCCTTATCGTTTTTTTTGTATTTAAATTTGTTTATTTTGTTCCATTTTGCAAATTTTTAGGGGTAATTTACTTGAGGGTGTCATTATATGCAGCTTTTTTGTTTCAGGGCAAACATTGAAAACACATTCAGATAACCTGTACTAGCTGATTCACTAATGTGTTCTTAAATTTGTATCTCATTTTGAGATTAGATATTCATTTAAATTATATATGTATCATCGCGTATGGGTGAAATATTCCCACTGTGACGTAAAACACTAATTTAATTTTAAAAAAAAAGAGTTTTCATGTGACAGTGATAACATCTTGGATCGTGTGTTTCGTAAGAAATAGTTATTTTTCGTGTATTTTCATATTGTTGCTGTTTCTGTTTTGTAGCTAATTCCCAGCACGTTACCACTGCCAGTGGGAAGTGGAGGGTACTTCTTCTACTTCTCCTTACTCGGCAATGATGTCACCAACGAAAGCTTCACCGATCTCATCAACCCAAACTTCCCGGCAGAGCGGGCATCAGTACGGTTACGCAGCAGTGTCGATGCTCTTCGGGTCTTCTTCAGTAGTCAGCCAGGTATTCAGGTAAGCCTTTTGTTCACTGTCATCGGCCAGGGGTGTGTGCAACAATTGCAAATGGTTTAGAACAACTACAAATGGTTTAGAACCACTGCAAATGGTTTGAAAAACGTCCGAGAAAAGTGACAAGCAAGCCTCTAGACCAACTATCCAAATTGTTTAATATCTGCAAAATGCTTGTCACAAGTGTCATAGAATGTTTGTGAAAGTTCTGCCTTATATTCCAGGCCCCCGTTTCACAACGACATCCTAAATTTAGGAGCTCCTAACTTTATGACCCAGTTTATCACCTCCTAAGTTAGATGCCGATTTAAGAAGGGATATGACTTGTGACGTCGTCGTGAAACACTTGTCATGAGGTGACAACACTTACGACTGGTTTAGGAGCTCCTAACTCATGTAAATAGTTAGGAGGCCGTTGTGAAATGGGGGCCAGGTATACAGGTATGTCATACAAGCAATTTTCCATGGATCCGCGGAAATCTGCAGAGTTATTTGTCCATTGGTTTATTTATTTGCACTGGACATGGCTTGGGGCCTGCATACACTGGGCTTGTTTTCCGCTGAAATTACAATTGTCTGTTACCATGTCTGGTCTTGTATATATTAAAAAATCGCTGTCCACTACAATTGTCTAGGTCTCTTCACTTTAATCTTCGTATACAAATGTTGAATTCAAAGTAGTATTTCATTAGCCGATGTTCTAATGTCAGATGTCGACCATAATTATTCAAATCTTGGATCGATGTCTGTGATGATGTGCGGTGGACATGGTGGGTGAAGTACTCCTGGTGAGTGAAGTACTCCTGGTGAGTGAAGTACTCCTGGTGAGTGAAGTTCTTCTGACTTGCAGGTTCACCTGTGTTGTGGCGACCAGTCTCTTGGCAGTGGGGAGGTCCCGCTGTCGGCGCTCCTCAAGAAAGGCAGCACTGAGATCTACATGAAACCAGTCAGCATTGACGGATCCTTCCAGGTATTGTACCCATACACAGCCGATGACGTCCTCGCATCAGACGATGCTTAGGGTTAATGTCGCCTATAGGTGAAATATTCTCGCATCGAAGTAAAGCCTTACATCAATCAATGAAAGGTTAGGGTTAATGAGTCAGCTCCTAATATAGATAGTTTAATTTCCGTGTTTCAATTCCATTGTTTCAGTTCCAATGTTTTTAAATTTAGTTAGTTTTACCCCAAAAGACAAAGCTTCAGGTTAATGAACCAGGTTCCAAATGTTAATAATTTAATGTCCATGATTCAGTGCTGGTGTTCAGGGCTGTACATTAACTGTTTGAGGCACTTCTCCCCGGGTCATGTCGGACATGAAACTACTTGTCCTGTAGGTAAAGGCTGTGTTAATCTAGACTATTACACTTTACACACTATTCCACCCAACAAGAAACAGCATCAGATTAAACAGTCAGGTCCCAAATGTTGATAATTTAATTTCTATGCTTGTTTCAATGTTGTAGTTGGTTCCACCAAACAAGACCAAACAGCAGATGCCTCCCATGGCCTCTGATCTGACGCCAAATGTCGGCGTGTCTGTGGTTCTCCGAAAAGAAGACTTGGTAATGTTTATTAAATAAATAAATAAATAGTCCATTTATAAAGCGCATGACACCATGCTAATGCATGCTTGAAGCACATTATTACCCCGGTCAATGGATCTGGGTGCACTCGATCTCCATCTCAACTTCCTGTGGATCATACCACCCAAGCTGCTGTTCAAAGCGCTACAAGGTTATCATTCACATGTCCATCTCATGTCCACCCATTCTCTGCTGGGTGAACAGAGGCATTATCGAACTAAGTCACTTGCCTAAGGTGACACCACAGGTTTTTCAGCCTGTGATTCAGTGTGGGGCAGGAACGAATCCTAGATACGATCAGGTTCTCGGTCACCCATCAATGTACCAGCCGAGCTAGAACGTGCTTCACTTTAACCTGAGCGGTCAGCCGTGCAATGCACGGGACCATGTGGTTGAGAAAATGCTTCGCGACCAGTATCTACAAGAATGGAAAGAAAACATAGAACATAGCAGCAAAGGGTCATTTTATAAACTGTTCAA
>JAUTBT010002291.1:0-10188 GCA_032361225.1 Lepetodrilus schrolli
TTATCTATTATTTTGAGCGAATATTCAATGAGTTCTTTTCTGCACGTGATTTGGGCAACCTCATATGCCTGCAGCACCAGCATTAATGGAGGTGCTCACAAATCCTATTAGTTTGATTTCTGGAAAGGCTAGAGGGAGGTTGTGATGAAATCAGTTTATGTTGTGTACAAAGTTTATGTTGTGTACAAAGTTTATGTTGTGCAGTTTATGTTGTGTACAAAGTTTATGTTGTGTACAAAGTTTATGTTTTACAAAGTTTATGTTGTGTACAAAGGTTGGCATCCTAGCACAGCGGGCGAAGGCCTCCAAGGTGTACTTCCAAAAGGAAAACACTTCTGGGTTCAAGACCCTGCTGACATTTGTGAAAGAGAGGCTGCCCCAGAAGGCAGACACCCTGATGCAGAAGGAGGCTGTGAAGAAGGAGATGTCACAGCTTCAGAAGAAAGCATGCAGTCAGACCAACGTAGTGCTACAGGTAGGTGAATCACTGTCAAGTCAAGTGTGATAAAGTACTTTGTCCATCTCACATGTATTATTGTCTGGCAGGTAATGTTACAAACACCTATTTGGTGCCGTTACTCAAAAAATATTTAACGCAAAAATTTCATACCCCAATAAGTAAGGTATGGAAATGTGTACCCTACCAATTCCCAAACTACAACCTTGTAGTTCGCCGAATAGAGATTCTGTCCATTTAACGTATTACTATTTCACTACACACTTTTGCTAAATATGTGGAGGGGTGGCATTCTGTCATAAAACAGCAATTTATATATTCGAACACCAAAGACAATTGGTCACATGAGATTCATAAATCAATAATACGGGTTATCTCAAAAGAAATTTAAAAGAAAATCAACATCATGTTACTGCTTGTTTTAGTTGGACATCATCTCATATGTATTGTCGTCGCGTATGGGTAAAAGATTCCTACTATGATGTAAAACAATAAGACTTATTCATTTTGATGAATAGCCAACCCCTAGAGGGATTAGAAGCGAAAACTGCAAATACTCTTTCATAGAATCAAATGTCCAATATTATAAGTGGCCACCACAATGTTTAGCTAGCTGAACTAAAGCAGAACAGAATGCGATCTTTTATCTTTATATCCAGGAGGAATACGAGCTGACTCAGCGACGTTTCATGCGTCACATCATCTCCTTCATCAGCAGCATGGACAGCACGCCAATGCCTCGTCTCGTCATAATCGATTTCGACAAAGTGGAGAGAGGCTTGAGCTTCACCTCACAATCGGTGTCAGGTAAGCAATTGCAGGAATAGAATGAAGCCTTGCATAGAAACACAGTTAGGGTCATGTTCCACAAAACAATTGTAGCACTACAAGAGTTGTTTTAATTCTTGCAGAACTGCACTTATTCTGTAGAGCATGGGCCAGGACCTCAAGTTAGTTGTTTTGGCAGAGACTAGTGTAAATTCAACAGTGGATTTTCTTATATATATTTTGTACTGTGTTTGACAGAAGTGAATAATTCCTCTGAAAATAAATGAATTTGTTGTCTGGATTATGAACGTAGTAATAGAGTTGTACAATATTGTACTTATTGAACCATTATCTACACTTGCATAGTTGTTATGGATTATCCTCCGATAATTAACAATTCATTCCAAAATAACTGAAATACAGTGAAAAATAGTCATCAAATTCACTTTCCTGCTTAACATAATTTAAAGTGTCATTGCCTTTTGAGGAAGTTGTTATTTGTTTGCTAATTTTCATTTTTTATTTTGTTTGCAATATACAGATCATGGCAAATATTAGAAGGATAGACTTAAACATTTACCTATTTTATTTACAGGGTCCCGTGTAACTGAAGAGCTTCTCATTGAGTAGAGAAAGTAACTGTCCAATTCAAAATTGAGCTATTATTATTCACTCTGGTTGGACATTATTGAGCCAAATGAATTAATTTGAGTTCTTTATAGTAGTTCTCATCACGTTTCAGAGACCAAGGACAGTCTTGATAGATCCAATCTGTCACGACCAACAATGCGGCCCAAGACTTCGTCCAGATCTCGTGACCGTATGGAGGTACATCACTGCTATCTCCATCATCACTGCTATCTCCATACTACTGCTTATTTTTTTTAAAACAATATATATTTGAAAACTTCCTGGATCCATGAATAGCCAACTTAATGGATATCTGAATATGTCTCCCAGTTTCACATACAATAATTACAAGACGACACAATAAACCTGTAGTACATGGAGGTTTGTGGAGAGCAGGTGTTACTTAAATATACTATTTTTGTTTATTTTGGAAATCTGTTGCTTTTATTTAAATAGTTATGTAACGAAGAGATATTTTTTTCAGTTTCTGCATAATCATTTGGTACGTGAAGTATGGTAGGAATGTTGATGTTATTGCGGAAGAAATATTCATTTTGGCAAAGTGAGCTAAAATGTGGACATACATAGTACATTGTAATATGGGTCTTGATGGAAGTGGCCACATGAACAAGATGGATCTGATTGTATATGACGTAAATAACGATGTCTGTTTAGATCGGAATTGCCAAGATGCAGGCGGCTATGTAATATCTCGACATATCTAGAGCCTATATTATACACAGATGGAAGTTTTATACCATGTGCATTCAATGAAGCCTTAAAAGAACCTAAAGTTGGTACCTCAGTTACATTACTGGGGAGGTCATTCTACTGGTATCTCTCAATGTCTCCATCATAACTGTTATCTCCATTACTACTGCTATCTCCTTCATCACTGCTATCTCTCAATGTTTCCATCATAACTGCTATCTCCATTATTACTGCTATCTCCATCGTCACTGCTATCTCTCAATCATAACTACTATCTCCATTACTACTGCTATCTCCACCATCACTGCTATCTCTCAATGTCTCCATCATAACTGTTATCTCCATTACTACTGCTATCTCCTTCATCACTGCTATCTCTCAATATCTCCATCATAACTGTTATCTCCATTACTACTGCTATCTCCACCATCACTGCTATCTCTCAATGTCTCCATCATAACTACTATCTCCATTACTACTGCTATCTACACCATCACTGCTATCTCTCAATGTTTCCATCATAACTGTTATCTCCATTACTACTGCTATCTCCATCATTACTGCTATCTCTCAATGTCTCCATCATAACTGCTATCTCCACCATCACTGATATCCCTCAATGTCTCCATCATAACTGCTATCTCCATTACTGCTGCTATCTCCATCATTACTGCTATCTCTCAATGTCTCCATCATAACTGCTATCTCCACCATCACTGCTATCTCTCAATGTCTCCATCATAACTGTTATCTCCATTACTACTGGTATCACTGTTACTATTGATATCTCTGTCATCGTTGCTATCTCAATATCTCCATCATCACTGCTATCTCCATCATCATTATCTAGAATATTGCTTCTCTATGTCAAATTCCATTTTCAGCCCTTCAATATGGAGAATGAAGAATGGGAATTGGAAAACTTCTGTATCAAGCTTATCTGTGAGTTTGAAGAGGTAAGACGTAGAACATTCTTCTTAAGGAGGCTGGCCCCAATGGAGACATTTCTGCCTATGTTTTCGTGGTTGGCAACAATTGAAAATGCATCGGGTTATCTGTCCGTGCACTCCAAGGAGCATAACTCAAATGAACAGCTGATGAAGCGGGCGATCGCTGTTTATTAATGATTCAAAAGAAAGGAACTAACCCACATCGTAACTGTATGGGTGGTTATTGTAGACGATTCACAAAGCAGTTGGTTTATCAAGATTTGGCACCATGCAGTACAGTGTACAAGGCTAGCATGACCTGCTGGTTGAAGTAAATACGAAGCTTGCTTTTGGTAAATAATCTTACTATCAGCCCTATCTTGCTATCAGTCCTAAATAGATTTTGCAGAACTGTCACAAGTAGGCCTACAATACATTACAATTTGCTTAATTATCTTTAACTAACACTAGTAACAGCAGGTAATTATTATGTTATTTGTTATTATTATAGCCTATATAAAATCTAATTGCCTGTATTGTTTACATTTATACAATAATGAATCGTCTTTTCTAGCACTATTTACATAGGACATATCCCATTTTTAAAACCTAAATTTGCTAGGCGTAAATTAAACTCAGATTAATTCTAGCTTTGATAATTGCATTTTATTATTATGTCGGGGCGTGAATCATTCTTGAAAATGACAACATAATTCCAGGTGTGTGTTCCAACTTTTTGTACAATCTGGCGATAAAATGAAACCAGGAACTGCCGTAGACTGTATGCAAATAGTGATTTCAAGTTGTAGTAAATACTGGTAATCCATTTGTGAGTGTTTTTTCCCTTTTTTTTTTACCTGCTTGTATTCATGCAGGGATTGGCACAAAGCAAGCCAACAACTTCCAGATAATAGCAATGAGGTACCTTTTTTGTTTTGTTATTAACTTTGATATATATTTATCTGTTATTGTTTCAAATATTGTAAATGTTTTGGGTTCGAGATAATTTCTAACAGTACATTTTGATCACGAATCTCATCAAGCGAATTGAATAACCTGAAAATGTATTTTATTTCAATTGAATTGTGTTTTGTATAATGTATTTTGGTTTTGATAATTAAGAAATGATTCATAATCTAATATCAAATTTGTATTGTTGATTTATTTATTTTGGTCAATTTTCTGATATTTTGGGACCAAAATCAAATTGTCCTTAAAGAAAAGGCCATAACGTACCAAATATGAAATATTTTTTGAAATGTTATGAATATTTAGTGATACAAAAATAAGTCACAATGCTGTAGTGAGAGTGATACTTCTAACCTGGATGGTACAAAAAGTAAGAAAGCATAACTTAAATTTCTTGTGTTCAAATGGTTAAAAATTGCTCAGATGGCAAGTGTCTTCATTCAGATGTAACCTTATCTGCCTGGTGATCATATGATATAGAGGATATTTAGTGTGTCTGGTGAAATAGCATGTATCTCTCATCGAGTGACGTTGGAAAGATATTTTCGGTGTTACGACATCACGAGATGAGAGATACATGCTACTTCACTAGACACATGAAACATCCTATTTATTATATAATTGTCAACAAAACTTTGAATAGAAAACTATAAACTCTGATGTTATGAGCTAGTAACATGACGTGTCACAATAGATCATCAAACGTTTTGAAATAAAATGGTGACGAGCTAGCCTTCAATAGTTGTAATGACAAATATAAATAAAGTCAAAACAAAATAGATTCAATTAATCAACAAACACAAACAACCGGTACAACTCTGACACATCGTATTTGTTTAACGTGATGTATCAAATTGATAAAATAATTGTACGATGAACTGATGAATGTGGCAGTCGGCATCGTGGTTCACAGTGGGTTCAGTAGTACCGGAAGGTGTTCTCTTCACTGCAGTGATGATAGCACGGTTCTCAGATTTCACTGCTAAGTATATAATACATTTTTATATCATTGGATTCATCTTTGTTCTATTAATTTTGGGCAAAATTAGGGTCAGCCTCTTTAATCATCCTATTTGTGGATTCTCAAATTATTGAATTATTTATGATTCCAGGAAATTATTCAACAGAAAAAGAGCTAATGAAAGATTATAGATGGAGCGAATCATATAGAATTGAGTGTTGTGTAGCACATGCTATACTCTACCACTGCTATAAGAGTACATTCTGGACCATTAGGCTTTAGTCCATGGGCTGGGAGGGTCTACCTACTGTGCAAACACCCCCGTCACCCACCCCCAGAACCTCTAAGAGTGCTGTCATTTATCTAGACATCATACTATAGCTTGTAGGAGTATTACAAGCTGATATGTGAAAAAAATTACATTTGGTTGTGGAAGGTGCGTTTATGTATGGCGATTTTGATTGGCTCCATTTGACCTTCATGGAGAAGCTGTTACAATTGTTCCTAAGAAGGATACAAACCAACAAATCAGAATAAAAAGGCTTCCCACAGATAAACTTATTATATTCTGTGGCCTATACACACAAACACACGATGTGTCAATGAATGACACTCATCACTGTGATACCATTATTATGACACTCATTACTGTGACACTATTATCTGTGACACTCATCACTGTGACACCATTATCTGTGACGCACATTGTCTGTTCCCAGGGCTGGCACCTCTGTGAGCACTCGTTCCCGCTGCGGAAGACGGAAGAGTTTCGGATCCAGATGAAGAAGGTGGCACCATACCTGGCAAGGATCTTCGCAATCCTTAAACAGAGCTCCATGCAGCTGTCCTGCCTATCCACCAATACCGGACAGCAGTTCCAGGACTGGCTGCAGAAGGTAGTGCTGTCCTGTAGATGGTAACACTGCTGTGTCTGGTAAATGGTAACACTGCTGTGTCCTGTAGATGGTAACACTGCTGTCTTGTAAATGGTAACACTGCTGTGTCTGGTAAATGGTAACGCTGCTGTGTCTGGTAAATGGTAACGCTCCTGTGTCTGGTAAATGGTAACACTGCTGTGTCTGGTAAATGGTAATGCTGCTGTGTCTGGTAAATGATAACACTGCTGTCTGGTAAATGGTAACACTGCTGTGTCTGGTAATAATGCATTTATTGAGTGCCGATATCTTCCAACATATGCTGGTCAGTGGCCCTTATGGACTAATAAAAACAGTAAATGATAGCAGTTAAAGCAGGCTCCATGGAAGAGATAAGTTTTGATTTGGCATTGGAAAGTTAGGAAGATGGATGCTTTTTTAATGTCATTTGGTAGAGAGTTCCTGAGATACGGAATGGCAACTGAGAAAGATCTTGTCTTAGTGTCTCTGTGTCCTGTAGATGGTAGCACTGCTATGTCCTGTAGATGGTAATGCTGCTGTGTCCTATAAATGGTAATAGTGCCATTCCCTGTTAATTGTAACAGTGCTATATCATGTAGGTGGTAATATTGCTATGCCATGTAGGTGGTAACACTGCTATGTCTTGTAGGTTGTAATATTGATATGTCCTGTATATGCTACAGTAGGTGGTAGCAGTACTGTGTCTTGTAGATGGTAACACTGTTGTGTCCTGTAAATGTTAACAGTGCTATGTCCTGTAGGTTGTAATATTGCTATTTCCTGTAGATGATGACATTGCTATGTCCTGTAGATGGCAACAGTTTTACATGCCATTTTTGTGTGTTGTTGTCTTTTTTGTATTTATTTGTATTTTCAAGATTATTTCACTTATGTCACAGGTTGTCAGTTTATGTCAGGCTGTTAATTAGAGCAAATGTTTGTGCTAAAATGCAAATAAATCAGCAGCACTGTTTGGATACAATAGTTCTTTACTGTGCTAGGATGTATGGGCCTATGGACAGAACAAAAAGGCCTACAGACAGGACAATTCTATTTGATGTCATAATTTGATGTCTTCTCTTTTTGATATGACTTGATGCGCTAAAATGTACAAAACGATACATATTGAGTTCAGGACAGGACACAATAAGCACATTATTCTCTCATTAAAGGGAAATCAATGGAAAATATAGTTTATTGGTAAGCTGTTTATTAGAGCAAATGTTTGTGATACAAATACAAATATAACAGCAGCATTGGTTAGGTGCTACAGTCTTTTATTGTTCTAGGAAGTATGGGTCTACAGACAGGACAAAAAGGCCTAAGGACAGGACATTTATATTTTCTCCTGATAACAAGACATTTCATAATTGTAAATCTTCTCTTTTTGGTGTATGACTTGATGCACAAAAGGAAATGTATAAAGTTCAGGTGCTGTGTTTGACTGGATCTACAGAAGAGAGGCTACAGCCAGGACACAAAAAAACACACACACAAAACATGGGTTGACAGTTTAATCAATTGCGACAAAATACATATTTTGGTAATAAGAAGGGATGTCACACTTTAGTATTGCATGTTTAAAAAAAGATGTTATCAAGGAAAATAACCATTTCTCTTCATTAAACTTTTTTATTATCCTGTAAGACATAAAAAAAGGATAAAAATACACAAATGGTTACAAATTAGTACTTCAATATAAGCATCCATATTTTTAGAAAGCCTTGATGGATTTCCTTGCTGTAACTTGCAAATGAAGCATCAGTGATTTACACATTCAGGACACACAAATATTGAGAATATATGTGCCAAGATATATTGTACAGAAAAAGTAGATGAAAATAAGTGCAACACAAAGTGACAAATAAATCAGTACTTTTCGGTTACAAAAATGTTGATATCATTGCAACTAATGAAGATCTTTGCCAAATATTTAAAACACTTTCAGCAAAATCATTTCCCCTTATTATGGCAACATCAAACAAGGCCAATCTGCTGTAACTTAAATACTATCAATTCGTACTATGAGTGTGCTCCCATTTCTACACCTGATTATGCTGGACCCAACTGTTGAGGAATACATAAGGTAGCATTGTGACATTCTACGAGTGGAAATGTTGTTCTGTGCTACAGATGGTAGCAGTGTTCTGTGTGTCATAGAACCCCAGTCTCATGTGATGCCACCACCAGTGGAAACTGCCTCTGAGATTGGTTGTCAAGCCTGAGCTACATGTTACAGGAGGCCCAGGGTTCCGACTTCCTAGAAGCATATCAGGTGATGAGGGAGATACTTATGGAACACGAACAGGCAGCAGGATCATTCCTGAACCAACTTAGCAGGTACTCCAGAATAATCCTTCCTACATCATTTGTGTGTGATGTGTAATATGTTGTCAACATTAATCTTTTTTATTAAAGTATTTTTAAAAGCTATTTTCATCAAATTTAACAAAAATATACATTTTAAAGTAGATGGTGGCCATGATGGTGTGACCTGGATGTGTTTAACAAACTGTGTATGGTGAGAATGACGTTGCACTCATGCCAAGTGTTTTTTCCAATATTTGCCACACTGCTTTGTTTCCCTAGCATCTCCAAGATTTCTTGACAATTTGCTCTTATTAAACTCAGCCCTGACTAATGCTAGTATCCTGTTGTGCAGATGCCACCTGCCAAGTGGGAAGGTGTACTGGCTGTGTGAACGACACCAGTCTGGTCCCCGCATCACCAAACTCAGTCGAGATGTTGGCACCAGACTCGACCAGCGCAGAGTTGTCTTCCCCGAGGACATCCTCCTCAAGGAGCTGATTGAGAAGAGCGACGTGTACAGGAAGAAGAAGTCAGAAAAGTGTACAGCGAAGCGGATTGACCTGCCAGCAATAGGTGAGATCTTCCTAGCAACTAATCATTTGTATATGTCATTAGAGGAAGGACTATTATGAACGCTTCAATTTTTACCATTATCAATTTTTACCACTATCAATTTTACATGTACCATAGAATTACCAAAATATTAATTATGTATGATGTAGATTACCATGATAATAGTCATATATAAGCATACTGAATATGAAATGTCATGTATAGTTGAAAGATGCACGGTTAAACGTTAAACAACAAACCACTCACTTAAATACGATCTGTTGTACTACAGATCCGGCCAAAGGTGCAGACAAGTCCATAGAGCACCAATCATCCATGTCCAACATGTTGAGCAACACCGGCACCAAGAAACCCAGCCTGGTAGGAACAGACAACTCCAATAGCAATATGGCACCACTGAGGAAAAGCAGCTCTGCGAAGTTGCTGAGTATGGCACCTGCTGCTGCACCACCTGCAAAGCTGAAGTCAGTGAACCGCAGCAACAGCAAGTCCAAGCTGAAGGCTGCCACCACAGCCATTGGTGTTGCAAACTCCACTGGAAATTCTGGACAGAATTCTGCGAGCAGAGCCTGCAGCATACAGTGAAGGCTTCTCTACACAGACAACAGACATACACCTCCTACAGTGAGGGCTTCTCTACACATTCAATAGACATACACCTCCTATAGTGAGGGCTTCTCTACACAGACAACAGACATACACCTCCTATAGTGAGGGCTTCTCTACACATTCAACAGACATACACCTCCTACAGTGAGGGCTTCTCTACACATTCAACAGACATACACCTCCTATAGTGAGGGCTTCTCTACACAGACAACAGACATACACCTCCTATAGTGAGGGCTTCTCTACACATTCAACAGACATACACCTCCTACAGTGAGGGCTTCTCTACACATTCAACAGACATACACCTCCTATAGTGAGGGCTTCTCTACACAGACAACAGACATACACCTCCTATAGTGAGGGCTTCTCTAC
>JAUTBT010002292.1:0-10187 GCA_032361225.1 Lepetodrilus schrolli
ACTTGACGCATGCGCAAACCGATTTCCTGCTATTTTCCTACTAACCCGTTCAGCGAACTACTAAATGTAGAGAAAAGAATTGTATTTTAGTGTATTGTATGTATTCTCCATTGAACGCACCCCAGCTGTCTGCTCCGAAAACAGGAAATATATCTATTTCACATTGATGCATTGTTCTAGGCTATAAACAGCGACTTCCAAAATGGTATGGAAGAGTTGCTATTGTGCATGTTTTAACAAATATTAGACGGCCAGTATGGACATAGTCTCTTGTACACCAGAGTTACGGCTTCAGTTTTAGACTCCATAAAAAAAAAATCCTACACAAGGTCCCTAAGCCTCATAACATAACACACGATCAGTATGGTATTGGCTTTATTATATCGGAATGATAATTTACTATCCTCTGACAAATAACATTGATTGAAGTGTGTGAAGCGTACGTAAATTACTCATGGATCTCATCGGTCATCCAATGAATGAATTAGTGCTTTACGTCGCAGAGGGAATATTTCACCCATACGCGACGACATCGGTCATCCAAGGTATTATTGAAGAAAACAGCGTATTCAGTCCCATATAGGACGTCTATATATTATTTATTGTTCGATGTGATTTGTGTTTAGCTGGAATGCAGTCACAATTTAAAACTGCCATTTGGACCTACTTAATTATTATACTTTCTTTTGGCATGTGGGGTTTAGAGCCACTTTCACGATTCTTTCACTGTCACAGCGTATTACACTTTATGTTCTCTTGTTTGCAGTAGGCGACCGCCTGCATAGCGTAGTGGTTACAGCAATATCCAGATGGCATCTGCAGTTTTATATTTCATGAATGTCCCCTGGCTTTCCACTATATACCTGTATTACCATTATCTGTGTATTTTGTGTCCGTAACAAGTGTTGAGTAGTATATTGCACATCTCTTGATGACGACTATAGTTTCTTTGTTTCTAGTTCTATTCTAATGTACACTCCTGAATGGGCGTGAGTGAGTTGGTTTGTTTGCATTCCAACTGGGGCTTTCAGGATTCATTCACTCGTATATCATTCCCTGCGTACTCATGATCTACCAACAGCGCACACTGTCCAACTCGTTTCAGCTTATTCACGCTGTATCAGATAATGGACATTTCACGTTTTGTGCTCGCGCTTTCTCACGATAAAATTTTGAAATTATAATTCCATACAATGGTTTAAAGATTTTTTCTTTTTTTACAAGGGGTTTAGTACTCTTCGCACTGCATCTGTTGCGCACTCAGAACACACGGTTTAACACGAAGCTGAATGTGGTCATATGGCACTGAGCTAATGACAAAGACTACTCGTAGATGAGGAGGGTATTTCATTCAGCAATGAGACGGAGACCCCCTCGAAACACACTGAAACTAGTTTAGTACGCTAATTCTCTTATCCTGAGAAATACCCTTATCTGATGCACCCCCATTCTGAAGACAGTGCAATAATGTGCTTTCTAAAAACATAGCCCAATGCAAAGATTCGTAAATATTAGACGTTGAAAGATAAAAAATCAACGGACGTAAGTAATCGCGTACGGATGTTAAGTAGGCAATTGCCATTGTTTCAGAGGATGAACCCAAGGTCGTCTTTGCCAAGTTCTACTGCACATTTTGAGCTTTAGTGGCAACTAGGAACATTTCAATTTAATTTAAATACATACAATTCGAGCTATAGATAAGAACATTTTCAATTATTTTAAGATTAAATATACTGTATTAATTTGTTTAATTAATACGCCATGATTCACAAAGCAGTACATGTGGGTAATTTTAAATGAAGTATTAAAATTGGCATCACGCATAATAACTATAATTTTAACTATAATGCATTTATTAAAATATAAAGAAATAGATTGAGGAGAATACATCGATTTCCTTAAATCTGTCATACATATTGTTTTCATGGATAATATTACCTTGACCTGTTGTTATTTCTGGGTTGTTTTACGGCGACATTTATTGTCCTTATATGCGAAATATATCATTTAATGTCTCACCTATACCAATCGTTTATCAGACCCTTTTCCGGACGCTTTTCTGCGTTAATGGCCCTATCCTCTCTATATAATCTTCTTTTAGAAGTACATATTGCGCAACATAAATTCTGCCAGCAGTCGATGACATGATCACCGGTTAGCTTCTTCTCCTCCGAGCATAAGAGAGTGATCTGGGCTATCAAGAGCTACTCAATTAGGCAAAGCTTCTTGCTAGGAAAGGATGAGGAAACTGGACAGAAATGTAAAAGCCATCGATCGACCTTCTCTCTGTATGAAGATCCGTAAACAACTTTGGTGACTGCCTCCACACTCTGACAAGACGTGAATGCGCAGTGGCACCTTGGCGGAAAATATTAAAAGCGTTTTCACTCGTGAATACCGTGATTGCTTTATAAGTGACCTTCCATGTCGCGCCAGTCGAGAATCAATCGACATCCGGCAGCGCACGTATTGGTAGGTCTGTATGTAAACTGTATATACGCGTTTCTATGCTTTAATGTACATTATATGGCTGACTATATTAAACTCACAATAAGTTTAGCTGTTCAATGGCCAAACGAATTTTGATTTGAAACTATTTACATTTGGTATGTCTACAGCCAGTACTACTAGCAGCTTATTTAGTTAGGTTGATTGTTCAGAGTTGAGAATAACATTGAATCAGCTACTTAATCCTGACGTACGTTCCGCTAGTTATTTTCATATTTGATTGAATTATATCAGGGTAGCTCTAGATCTGACTTTTATGATGAAATAAG
The DNA here is from genome assembly GCA_032361225.1 of Lepetodrilus schrolli. Lineage (NCBI taxonomy): Eukaryota > Metazoa > Mollusca > Gastropoda > Lepetellida > Lepetodrilidae > Lepetodrilus > Lepetodrilus schrolli. Next base: position 2,778 of record JAUTBT010002292.1, read on the forward strand.
TTCTAGATCTTTCAAAATATACAGCGACCGGAAATTCACAATCAGAGCACCCTCGCCAGTGTTATATCATTTGTCTTATAACTATTTAGTTGATGATATAAACATTTTGTTGTTGTTGTTTTTGTTTTTAAATTGGGGTTTAGAGTCGCTTTCAAGATTCTTTCACTTATATCACCACTTGTCAGTTTTAAGGCAGGAGGAAACCCGCAACATCCGTAGCGCTGAATCTTGCCGTATACCTGCGAGCACCGGTTTGTACTGGCAAGACCAATGATGATAACTGCATCGCCACTCTTCAGACATCGCATTCTATCAATATCGCGTCAGAAAGGTAACTTTCGCGAACATTGATGCTGGGCCCCCGGAGCTGGATTTGAACGTGGAACCTTGGCTCCGAAGTCCAACGTTCTACCACTGCGCTACTATTTAGTACTGATCATGAGTGGAGTGCAGTTGTAATATTTCAGATTCAGAATCGGGATGTCTGACTTTTATGTGTTTTATTCTAAATAGTTCATATAATGTCGCAGAGGGGTATCAATGATCGTTTCCTTACCGTGGAGTGGTGAAAGATATATGCAATTTAACTCCAAGTTGGTCCAAAATTTACCATTTATAGCTGGAATTGTATGTCTTTAACTTAGATTAATACTTTAGTATCATACATGTTTTCAAAGATATTTATAGAACAATCACAAGAGCTTATGGAAATTATACACTCAGTGAGCAGAAAAAGTCGATCGATAAATCGTTTATTATGGTTCTGGCAATACATTCGCAACACTTTAATTTTATAGGGGTGAAACCATAGAAACACGGATTACATAATTATGGAATATGGGTAATTATCTGAATTACATCTTATTGTAAATATCTATTATATGTAATATACATATATTGTTTTATGCTAGTTTTGGAAGCATAATGTTATTTTTCACCACTAAAATCAATCTCTTTCAGATAATTACCCACATTCCATAATTATTTAATCCGTGTTTCTATGGTTTCACCCCTATAAAAATTAAGTGTTGCGAATGTATTGCCAGAACCATGATAATCGATTTTTCGATCGATTTTTTTTCTGCTGACTGAGTGTATAATTTCCATAAGCTCTTCTGATGGTTTGTCCAAGAAATTAGTCTCCTTCGCCGACCGTCTAAATACTCAAGCTAATACCATCAAAAGCTAAAATGTATTTATTGTTATTATAACGCCTAGTTGAGGCTGATCGTAGAGATGAACTGTTTATATCTCTTAGTGGCATTATCTCAAATGTATACCAGTCTACGAAAGGGCACACGCACCGTTAATGTAATTGCAACCAAGATTTAATGTTTAGATTAAATAGGATAAATTCTTGAATCTTTGGAAGAATTCAACATATTGTTAACACGCACTGTTAGTGTAATATTACATCCATTTTTAGAAGAAGAAAAACAAGAGGTTAAATATAATAAATTCAAGAACCTTTGCAAGAATTCATCAGATTGTTAACGCGCACTTTTAATGTAATTGCAGCCATTTTGAGGGGGGGGGGATGGATTAAATAGGATAAATCCAGGAACCTTTGCAAGAATTTATCACAATGATAATAGGTATCTAGATATATGTATACCAACACCAATGAAACTGTAGGTCTATATGTGTTAAGCGATTCGAACAGAATGTGGAAGGTGTGGCTAATTTATGATGTGCCTTAACATATGTCCGTTATTATTGTTACTCGTGTGTAAGGTACAGAATTAGTAAGAATTCAATTTGGCGCGTAACAATTAACCTACAAAACCAACGAAACAAATGGTTTTCCATGTTGATTAATGTATAGACAATAATGCTTTCACATAAGTGAAAAAATCTTGAAAGCTGCTCTAAACCCCAATATATATACGGAACTCAACATAATTTACTTGTTTTACATACCGACAATAACTATTCTGTTTATCCAGCAAAGCAAATATAGATACGATGAAGGAGCCAATTTATCGATAAAAGATCGATCGGGAGAAAATGAAATCACTGTTCATGTTGTAATATCATCAATGAGTTGTGTTTTCTATAAATGAAGATTATGTTCGAGTCCCTTTAATGACAATCAGAAAAGTATTTCTTTAATATTGTACCTGAAGTAATCTCACACGTGACTGACCTTGAATTAAGAATAGTACTAGGGCCTACATTATATGCCATGTCCGGTTTCTCACGCAGAAAAATTAAGCAATCCCACCAAAGAAAAAACAACATTCGATGTTATTATAGTACCTCGTCAAACTCGCAATAGGGGCAGTAAATCTCGTCTGGGTAATTTCCAGTGACAGGCTACCGGTGATATGCTACTAATTCTGAGATGTGCCTATAGTATTAGATAGTTGCTTATCAAAGGAAAATTATATTAATGAACATAGATACATCATGGTTTTAAAATGGAACAATTGGCTTTGATAAACAATATCTCAATCAGCGTTAACGAAAATATCTGTAGACCATATATAGCGTGAATATTCTATAGTGCGGTTGCTGCTATGAATGACGTAGGCATGCGTAGCGCATTTATATGTTTGACCAGTTTATGTCACCTGATCTATTTTCATATCGCGCTACTGTCTACAAGTAATCAAATAGGGTTGATACGCTAAGCTTTTCGTGATGGGATGACTTTCACATTCACTTGTTTTATCGGAAAGCAGGCTTATTTGTAATGAAAGGTTGATATGATTCCTTCTTTTTTTTGTGCGTGTGGATTGTTTCCTTCTTTCAACAAGTCAGTCAATTGGAGAGCTATAAATGGATTGAAGTAATAACACATAGCACCTTCTTTAAAGTTGCCTACGACACCACGATAATAGTTTCGTGAAATTCCTATCTCGTAGGCAATAGTGGTCTCTATAGGCCTAAGCCTAAGCTGCGATTACACCGAACCCGATAACGATATCGAGAAAAACGTTCCGAATTTCGTTTCGCGGTAGCAGTCACTCTTACGAAACCTCGTTATCGTTAATTACGTTATCGTTGCAGTGTGACCGGATACTATCCCTGTCATGTGGGCTGCAAATGTGCAGCGTAGCCTATGTGACCGGAAACCAGGATTGCCTGGGTACAACATGGACGATTTAAAAAATAATATCGTTAACCTTATCGTTCTCGGTGTGAACGCGCTTTTAGTGACAAATATAATTTTATTCTTGGATGATCAATAACTTCGCAAAAATAAAATATACTTTAATTTAATTCGGATTAACATCGATATTTCTAATCACGCTTTGCGGGATATAAAACTGAGGAACTGAAATTCTTATTAAATATTAATTCCGTATCTTTTAAACTGAAAACAACACACATATTTCCAAAATAATATACATTATATGTTTTAATACCTGTGCTCCGCAAACATTCATCGTGTACTATTTGCTTAGTGTCGATTACTGTCACATACATGTGTTACCGGGAGATGTTCAGTTAGCCATTTTTGGCTGTTCATGGAACCCGGAAGACTTTGAAAATAAATAGTGCCAAAACGTGGATAGAAATTGTAATTTGTCTCTTTCGATGCAATAGTTCATTCGTGAACGTACTACAGTATTAAAGTTAAACTAATATAATGTAAACTCGTAAGTTGAAATGTGTTCTGCAATATGATCATGACCTCGATATCTCAAGATACACTATGCCCAACTTTCCTTGTTTAAATTTCTTTCGAGATCATCCTTATTATTGATTGATGAATATCATATGACCAAGTGTCATTGGTGTTCGAATATGAAAATAGCTGTTACATGACAGAACGGCATCCCTCCGCATATTCAGCAAAAGTGTGAAGTAAAATAGTAATAGGTTAAATAGACAGAAATTTTATACGACAATCTACGAAGTTTTACTTTGGGAATTGGCAGGGTACACGTATTTCCTAATACTGTGCAAAATGTGAATGACATGCGTTAAATAGGTGTTGAGTAACAGTACCAAACAGGGGTTTGTAACATTACCTGCCAGACTATAATCAGTGTTAATCAATTAATCAATTATTCGCGCATGCTCATTAACTACTATATCCCGAAAATAGCACCGTTCCAAGCATGTGCGAATCTAATCACGTAATAGGTCACGACCCTGTGAGGAGTTAAAGGTCAAACCTGCATGAATTTGAAAAGCCTTCAATATACAGGCTCTGGATATTTATGAAAGAGTATACCATATTGGAAAATACGTATGCATAGTTGAAGCTAAACTTGAATCGATAGGTGTCCGGTGTTATACATGCCTGCCCCTTGTTTATTTATCAATTATGAGCGTGTGAAACTCCGCCCCGGATCCTAGGCGTACAGTGCGTCAGGCAGTTCCGGAATTGCCTTACGCACTACTATAAACATTCACATATTCGACACTAGCTCTATGGTGCCAATAAAATATAAACAATAATAATAATATAGAGCTACGTAACCGCAGCTACCTCTGTCACACAGCGTGATCTACTCATTTTAATAATTCCACATTGAAATGAAGCTACTGATATTCTATGAGCTGTTTGTGGAGGATGCAAGGAACCCAGATGTGGTTCCCCGTCGAAAATCGCGAACCATTGTTAAAACTTCAAAGGCTGGATTCTGACATTGTTATGAATGAATGAATTAGTGCTATACGTCGCAGTTGGAATATTTCATCCATACGCGACGACATTGTCATGATACATGATTGTATAATGCTTAATTATGCCATTGTACAAAGCATTTTCAACATAGAAATTATAGTATGTCAACATGCGAAATTTAATATGAAACCCAATGTTAATCTAATAATGTGTTCGAGTATTGAGTCGGTAAATAGAAACTTGTAGCTCGATGTCGGAAGCTGGAATTGCCTCGTGTATGTTTTTACATACTGTTTAATGACATGATGGAACTTCCCTTTCAAGTAGGATCCTATATGATCGAATGAATGCGAGTGGTATATGTGTGTATACAATGAAAAGACGGGTTTGAAAAAGCCGTACTTTTATTTCATTATCTTATTAGAGTGTTGGCATGCATGTTCGGTCTACTCCAATGTAAATATTGATTTTGTACAATGTAAAAATACACAAACATGTTATCTGTTTTTCTATTAAGTTTGAAATTAGCGAATTAATAGAAAAACACGACATTTTGATTAAATACATGTAATACTGTTATTCAGAATTGGAATAGAGAAGATAAACACTTCATGTTTTGTTCAAATATTCATCGAAAAATCGCTCAAGGAATCTAAAGAGGAATACTCTTTAAATTTAAACAAACAAGCAATCAATTTAATTCCACGCGCCGTATAACCAACGCATGTGGTGATGATAAATAAATACGCATATGCACGCACACACACATACACACATTCACATATACACACATACACACATACATACAAACATTCACACATACACACATAAACACACTCACATATTTTCCTTACACATTTAGTTGAAGACTTCATTCCACTAAATTGAACGAATTTCAATAGGTTAAATTAATGTATTCATTTATTTATTACATAAAAAAAGCCATCTTCAACTTGAACGCACACTAAGTAATAAAACTAATACAGCGAAATACCTCTATACTCTCATCAAAATTAATTAAGGGTCGGTAAATATTAGAAAGCTAAATTTCTTTGTCCAAAATGGCAACTGACCCTTAATTAATTTTGTTGAGTATACGTATACCTAATCCTTGCAAAAGACATTTCGTGGCAATTCTTTCCGTTTTTAATGATTATTTTACATTTTTTTGAAGTGCTAACTATTAAGAATCGAAAGAATTGCTACGAAACGTCTATGACCACTAGTAACGTACACCTAAACGTAATTCAGACTGAATCGTCGGCGAGGCCAGCCTGAGCGAGGTTATATGTACCTCCCAATAGCCGTCCTCTGTATCTGAGACTCTATATATATTCCACCAATTCCATTCTTCGTTGAAGCATGTTAACTAGGATCGGAACCAAGATAGTGGAGGCAGATAAAGCTGGCATGATGTCCTCTATACGAGGATTGATAGTAAACTAATTGTTCGTTTCTTTACTACGCGCGGCCACGTCGATGCCATTTAACCATCGTATTGCCGAAGACGATGGCTGCGGGATTGCTTATTGACTATGTTCATGAATGCAATCTATTCCGCCCGGTAGATGTCTTTCAGCGGAGAACCTAATAGGCACCGATGTCACTGGGCAGTGTTGGCGGAAGCGGGACATGGGGAAGGGAGTTGGGGGAAGGGAGGGGGGTGTTAAGGGGGGTTGAGGTTGGGGGGAAATGAAAATCGTAATCTTCTTTAGATAACGATTATGAGGCACGTCGAATTAGCTCTGAATAGCCAGTACCAATACGGTCTAAGACATATTCAAATTTTACTATCCTGATTTTTTTGTTTAATAGAAAATTTAGAAAAAGAAATTAATGTTTAACAGTCGATATAGTTATTTAAGGAACTAACCATTCTAGGAATACATGCAATAGGTCTATCCTGGCTATTGAAATACATGAATATTGGAATGTTCCTGTCATTCTACAGAGATTGCCGACAACGGCGAAAGATGAAACTGCTTCATTCAGAAAACACTCCAATGTACTTTACGATCAGATGGTATAAATCAGATCGCGGTATTGATGTCACTAATGTGACTAATGTGTCTGTACCGCAGTCATTCAGTCATACCATCCTCGCATCCCAGCGGTACTTAATACAGTTCAGGACTCACTTCATGTGGTATACCTGGCACACATCTAGAGCGAAACTTGCGCAAACAGCCAACCAATGAAATCATTTCCCCGATGAATTTGGTGTAAAAGTCTTTCCAATGAAATAGATTGTATCATTGCTCTATTTATAGCTCCTAAACTGTCTGCGTAGGTTTCTCGCTAGATGTATGCCGGGGGTACCACATGAAGGAAGTCCTGAACGGAATTAAGTACCCTTGTGTTCCGAGGATGACAGTCGTACATGTCCACTGGGCAAATATATCACATTTATATGATATAGTGGCCCATTCTGACACAACGTATAACCTTAGCTTGTAAATTAGTAGCTCAACCTTTGCACACATTTGCACACAACAAAGAGTCAATAGCAAGCTACCACCCAATTTGTACACACCCATGCACGTACACACGCCCTCACGCACGCACACACACACACACACACACACACACACACACACACACACACACACACAAACAAATAATAAGAAAGAAAATAATTTAATTAAATTAAATTAATACAAAATACAATAAAAATAATATAAAATATAATACAAATTAATTCAAATGAAAGAATGAAGTAATAAAGAAGGGATGAACAATAACGAAAGAAAAGTACCTTTCTGACGCGATATTGATAGGATGCGATGTCTGTAGAGTGGCAATGCAGTTATCATCCTTGGTCTTGTCAG
>JAUTBT010002293.1:0-10186 GCA_032361225.1 Lepetodrilus schrolli
TATATATATGCTACTTTACAAATACATGTACATTTAGTAATTTATGCTGGCAATGTTTTAGTGCATAATGGATGTGAAATTAATACAAATGTTTTATCCGTATTTTCGACTTTAGAGAGTAGGACACCCATGCGCAAAGCATCCATGTAGTGATGGCGATGTTTGCATTCCTGTGACCGCCTCAACGAAACATCTGTGTCTTCCATTGGGTGAGAACTGTTATTATTCTATTGTCTATAGAATTATTTTCTACGTGGCTATAGTCTACATACACAATTATACAGTTCAATATTAACATTTCTTCCATACTAAAGATTGTACACCGAAGAATCGGACATTATGTTTAAAAAAATAATCTTTGAAGGATTCGCAGATGTCTCTAAAACGCTACTGCGGCTCTTAATTAATTTTGCTGAGTATATTTAATATTCATCACCTGTGTATTTATATCGCTACTTGTCTCTACTATAGTCTGGTTTGTTCTGTCTCCATGTCTCTATTAAAGTCTGTCTGTATACTAATACTTGAATCTGTACTACCAGTAGTAGTAGTAGTAGTAGTAGTAGTAGTAGTAGTAGTAGTAGTAAAGTTATGAATTTGTTCCTTTAATGGTAAAGGCGTTGGAGACTGCAAATATATATATTTTTTAACATTACCAGATGTAAGACCAAACGCTAATTGTTGTGAGTAAAGCAGCACCTAATTAAACTAATGTCCCAGCGGCTCCTTTAATATAAATACAATACCAATCAATATAATTTATATTTAAACTATTTACTTTCACCCTCTGAGACTATGGATAGTCTAAACAATACGTTGGATTTTTCCGAATTTAATATGAACATCAAACATAGGTGACTGATAAGTATTATGCAGGGATGTCGTCGTTAACACGAGAATCAGCCGAAGCAGAACCAGAATCAGCGCAACAACCGACATCACCGCCAACTACAACAACGGCAACGACGACGGCGACTACTACACCTCCTACAACAACAACTACCACAACAACTACTACCACCGCCACAGCAATAGCCACAACCACAAGGACGACGATTACATCTCCTACAACGACAACATCTACAACAACAACTTCAACGACTACCACTACAACCAGAGCAGCAGCAGCAACAACAACAACAACAACAACAACAAAAACAACAACAACTACTACTACTACTACTACTACTACTACTACTAGTACTACTACCTCTACCCCTACAACAACAAAGAGGACAACAACAAAGGCACCAACGACAACAACGTTTACTATTCCTCCAGGTCGGCCTACACTAATACTTATAGGAGTGCCACGGGTTCTAATGTCATGTGTTCCACGGGTTCTAATGTCATGTGTTCCACGGGTTCTAATGTCATGTGTTCTAATGCCAATTATGTAATTAATAATTTATTCTTCTATTTTGTTTGAAAAAAATAACATGGTTTTTGTGTTGATGCTTCTTTTCACAACCGTCGTTTCCTACCATGTATGCAATATTATTACTTGTATAGTAGTACCACGAGTTCTGATGTGTTCTAATGCCAATTATATAATACATTTTTAATGAAATTGCGATCGAGCCAGGATTGCCAAATATTGAACCATGGTTTGTAATTGTACATACATGTGGATTCATGGTGTATATTCTTTGTTTGTATATAACCACCCAATGTATTGTACCTTATTTACTTTTGTTGCCGTTGTTTGTTTTGTGTTTGTATTTTTTTGTGTTTTTGTGTGTGTTTAAATTGTGGTTTAGAGCCGCTTTCAAGATTCTTGTCAGTTTAGGGCAGGAGGAAACCCGCAACATCCGCAGCGTTGAATGTTGCAATAAACCTTCGAGCACCTGCTGGTACTGACAAGACCAAGGATCTTCTTGCCTGTATAATATATTACTATATTTTAGCATCATATGTATTGTTATACATTGTACATAAGGACAGGAGTATGATAAGTATTTCACTCTTGCCTAATTCTGTTGAATTTGAGTATTTAGCAAATGTTGAAATCAAGATAATATCTTGAATAATTTACTTACGTTTCAGATTGCCCGGTCTCTAGTGGATACTCGTATGAACGTAGCCTTGCTTTGTGTTACAAGATCCACAACGAGAAAGCAGTCTGGGCGGATGCAAGAAAAATGTGTCAATCTGAAAACACTGATCTCATTTCCCTCTATCGACTACATGCCAAGGAATTCATTCTGAAGTTAATGTCAAGTGAGTGGACTCCTCTGATAAAAAAAAAACAACCCGGTTTATATAATTTACTCAAGTAATTTTTGCCATATAATGTTACCTTTCTAATATTTTAACAACGAACATTTTCCAAATGTCTACAGTCTCCCGGTACCTATCAAGAACTTGTAGATGCATTGGAATAAGAATAGCACCAGACTCTGAGATTACGGAACTTTTTGAGTACGATTTCATGCTCAAGGTCAAATATTATATGGGGATTTGTGAACAAAATTTTCAATCGTACTCAGAAATGTTTCGTAATCTCGAGGCCAGATTCCTCGAGCCAAGTTCTGAAATTTGGCGGAAGCTTCCGTACAAAATATCTGCCGGTCCTTAATTAATTTTGTTGAGTATATCATATAAAAACAGTAGTTATGGTCAGAGAAACAAGAGTTTAAGAGCATTTACAGCGCATCCTACCGCATGATACAATGTTAAACATCTACACCGACAAATAATTATAATATAAAGTTTTACTAATTTCCCTTCATTCCCAAATGTAACGTTTGACGAACGTTTTGGCTGCTGAAACAAATGTTAACGGTTGACGAACTTTTTGGCTACGGAAACAAATTCTAACGAACCTTTTGGATGCGGAAATATCTGTATTATGATATGTTATCTCTACGTATTAAAAATCGCGAGATATAAAAATACATAAAATATGAAAATATTGAAAACCAATAAAGCAATAAATAGAATAACATTTTTTCTTTATTTCATATACCAGGTTTATCTCAGGTCGTGGAGTGGGCGAGTCAACAGTTCCTCTCTTAGCTGTACTCTCCTGCACCCCTGGATGAGGTACTCTCGAGAAAAAAACTTCAATATTCTCTATCTATATATTTTTCAGATCTTCACCCAAATGAACACTTCTATGTGGGGGCCCATGACAGGGACAACGACGGAGAGTGGAACTGGGTGGATGGAACGCCTATCAAACCACCCCTCGGCCCTGCTGGCCACTGCTCGCAGTTCGAAAACGGAGTGCATACATACTCTTACTGTGGTGGAGTTGTCAAATATTTCATTTGTCAGGCGTATATTAATTCTGTTTGACCATCACACTATTATTTTTATTATTTTGTTTTTCATTTTAATTTCTCCATAGAAAGCCAAAGGGGTAATTGAACACGAATCGCTGACGGTTTTTTTTGTGCGGAATCCCCTCCCAGTGCACCATAATCCTGTGTTTACAATAAAATGACAATCCACGGAAAGACATGCTTTTATTTTTGAAAAAAAAAAGCACTGTTAAAATCTAGCAATGGTGTAATATCGTCTGCAAAGAAGATCTATATAGTTAATGAATAACACGGGTTCGTTCCTTGGTACTATTGAATTGGGGTTTAGAGCCATTTTCAAAATTCTTTTACTTATATCACGGCTTGTCAGTTTAGGGCAGAAGGAAACCCACAACATCAGTTGTGCTGAACGTTTCAGTATATCTACGAGCACCAGCTGGTAATAACAGACCAAGAGCTGGTAATAACAGACCAAGGGCTGGTAATAACAGACCAAGGATGATCACTGCATTGCCATTGCATACGTAGCACATCCTAATAGGATCTCGTCAGGAAGGTAGCTTTCCCAAACATTGATGCCGGGCTCTATATAGGAATTGTTATATTCTGAGATTGCAAAATTTTACGTGACCAACGTGCTGAGAACTCGTAAATTGCCATGTTATAGTATAGCCATGCCATCCCGATAGTAATGCGAGTATTTCGCAAATACCATCTGGAAATTAATTGCAATGGCATATCGAATACGTTTTTTTTTTTAAAATTGGGGTTTAGAGTCGCTTTCAAGATTATTTCACTTATATCACGACTGGTCAGTTTAGGGCAGGAGGGAACCCGCAACATCCGTAGCGCTGAATGTTGCAGTAAACCTGCGAGCACCGGCTGGCACTGACAAGACCAAGGACATCGCATGCTATCAATATCGCGTCATATGCCGGGCCCCCTGGGCGGGATTTGAACCTGGAACCTGCGCTACCACCCTCCCCTCGAATACGTTTAGATTCAGTTGCAGGATACTAGCGGAGTAAAACATTGAAGAAAAGTTAGGTTTAGGTTTAGTATTCTCTGAACATGAGAATGAATATATAGTAGCAAGACATTTAATTCACCTACACAACTGTGTTGCTAAACATGGACGTTCTGGAATTCCATTCCACTTTACTGTGTGACGCATCTCCCCAGAGAAGGGTAGTACTCCGAGCTACACATAGCTTACGTTTACTACCCTTCCCATCATAGCCTCCATTCATCCGGCTGGCAACAATAACCACATTTTCAGTAGGCAGGAGCAACAATGTCTTAAGTCTGGTTTTAAAAAGTACTGAGTTCATTTGTTGAGCGAAGTTCCAACGGGAGATTGTTCCACATTCGGGGATGTTAATGTAAAAATTGTATTTGTTTAATTGTTTCTCATTAATTACCCATGACAGCAGCTAGACATTAACATTTTGCTTACATAATCAGAATGCAACATTAATGTGGTTATGTGTGGTAGTTTTACATCTTTAGAAAAAATATATGTTTACGTGTGCTTACGTGTGGTAGAGGCCTAGTTAAAAATTTTATAAAGAAAGAAAGCAACAACACTTTTGTGAGCTACACAATTTCTGCTATGTATAAATCAATTTAGAACTGCTTAAACTTGTAAATAATTCTCCGAGGCGTAAGCATTGTGAATAAATTAGCGACAAATAGTTTCGCATCATCAGCTATACATTGGCCATGGACATACATGATTAATGAATGCATAAACCAACGGACACCATTATTCAAAGACCGTTGCCAACACAATCCTACCGTTATCATAAAAATGCATTCACGTAGGATACATTGACACTAAATCACCAAGATATTCACGTGTTGATAGTGCATGACGCACTCAGGTGACGCCCATTGCTCGGTGGCTAACACAATTATTCATCAGTGAATGTAAACGGTCCGGAAATGACCAGTTACATACTGCTTTGGGAAAAGTGTCTCGTTTACTAGCCTCTGCTAGTTGTTCCTTGTTGTTCTATGTCACAGAAGAGGCGCTGAATGTCTTGGTTCTATGTCACAGAAGAGGTGATGAATGTTCTATGTCACAGAAGAGGCGCTGAATGTCTTGGTTCTGTGTCACAGAAGAGGCGCTGAATGTCTTGGTTCTATGTCGCAGAAGAGGCGCTGAATGTCTTGGTTCTATGTCACAGAAGAGGCGCTGAATATCTTGGTTCTATGTCGCAGAAGTGGCGCTGAATGTCTTGGTTCTATGTCACAGAAGAGGCGTTGAATGTCTTTGAAGAGGAAACTATTGTAAAATAGAGTCAACATGGAACATTGTCGTTGACATATTTTTTTATCATGTATCTATCCCTTGAACTGAAACTGTGAATGCGTCTTCTCTGGATTTGGATGCGTCTTATCCAGCGTGTCATCAGATGTTTTTGCGAATGCTGAATAATATCAGATGAATTATATGAATAATGCCTTAATTCAATTACACAAAGTTTAACAATAAACCCTATTAAAGTTCCAAGATACGTATACTTAGTTTAGTGACAAGAATAAAACGAGAAACACATTTGTGATCGTTCGTAGCCAGTGAGACATTTGTATCAGAGTCTTCTGCATTTAATATCGGCGTGTTCACAATCATTTTATGCCTTTAGAGATGTAATACTACACAGTCCTGTTCTAGTTTGGGTACCGATCTACTGAAAATCATATTGACGCAGCGCATCCAAAACAGTAGACAAGGATAAGGTTCAAGACATCAGCGATGCCAGGAGTAAGTCTCTGGGTTGTCATTACTATACTGCTAGTGGCAAGAGCCAAGTCCGAATGTGTCATGGACATAGAGCGCAACGAGAGACTGGAGACAAAACCAGTCAAGATAGGTCACGTGAAGTCCATGTACATGTGCAGAAACATGTGCTGGTACCAAGCGGACTGCAAGGCCGTTACCATGGACGCCGGCACCAAGGGGTGTGAGCTGAAGGCCAGCACGAGATCAATGTCCCCCTTCCGGGTGAGAAAAAAGAAAAATAACCTGATCATGACAGTTGACTCTAAGCCATGCCAGGTAGGTAAACAGTATATTTACGATGTCAGATACGATTAATCGAATAGTTTAAAGTTTGCCAAAACAATTATTATTATTATTATTTGTTAAATTTGAGTGTAGAGCCGCTTTCTATATTCGTTTATTCAATACCACTGCTTGCCTATATTAGGGCAGGATGAGTACCGACTGGTAGATCTACTGACGATAATTGCATTGCCACGTTACAGACAGTATCCCATCATGATTACAGATGCCGGCCACCCGCGACGGGATTTGAACCCGGGGCCTTTAGCTCTTAAGTCCAACTTTCAATCAATGCGCTACCACCCGCCGCTGTCTGCCTCTGTCTGTTTGTCTGTCTGTCTGTCTGTCTCTCTCTCTCTCTCTCTCTCTCGCGCTCTTTCACTCTCTCTGTGTATGTGTGTGTGTGTGTGTGTGTGTATGTGTGTATTTGTGTGTGTCTCTCTTTCACACTAAAATTAATATCTGTCATTGCAGGAGAAGGTGCACGCATGTTCTGACCGTCCGTGCAATGATGGTGAAATCTGCATCCCCGTGCAAGGGGGTAAAGGCAGACTTTGTCTACCTGCCTGTGAGTCCACAGTCAATGTTACATTCTTCTATGTTATCATTAACACTTTAAAAATGCATCACTGTAGTAGTAGAAGCAGCAGCGGCAGAAGAATCACAACCATTACCACCACAACAAGAAGATCCGGAACAATAACAACAAAAAATCAACAAAAAGAATAACAAATAACAATAACAAAACCATAACAACAAACATAACAAGAATTAAAAAAAGACAACACACCAAAACAAACATCTCATAAATCATCGGCAATAATAATAATAATACAACAGCAATACTACTACTACTACTACTACTACCACTACTACTACTACTACTACTACTACTACTACTACTACTACTAAAATAATAAGTTTATACTAATTCACAATGCACTTCTAAACCCCAGATAAAATTGATGGAGGCTACACTAACTGGACGGAGGCCCACACGGAGCCGTGTCCGGTGACCTGTGGCGGGGCGACCTTTACCGTGACCTTGAACAGATCGTGCACCAATCCGACTCCCTACAATGGCGGACAGCCGTGTCTTGGCAGCGACACCATGACAGAGAAGCGTGTGTGCAACACAAATCCATGTCCAGGTATAGCTTGCTAACATTGTTATTTGACGTCACTTTCAGAAATGTTTTTATAGGTCGCCATATAATATCAGTGAGAAAGGTTGGGCCTAAATGTATCCTCTTGACGCATGCTCTGCATTTTAGGAAAGGGTCGTACTATAGTCCGGGCCTAAATCAGAGCCTACGCCGTGCTTTGACTATAGCAGGAAATGACATAAACCTTGATTTACGTCCGGACTGCCGTTAATTACGACCATTTCGTGAAACCCAGGATTATAGTAAGAATTTGTACTAACAGTATATATTTTAATTGCATTTATATTGCCTCTATATTGCATTATGAAATAAGACGAAGAAAAGTTGCAATAAAACTTACAATATTACTGTATTTACCTTCAGTGAACGGAGAGTGGGCAGCCTGGACAGTGACGTCATTGGGCACGTGTTCAGCGGAGTGCTCCGTCGGCAAACGTCAGGTGACGGCGAAGCGGACATGTGACCATCCCAAACCATTAAACGGTGGCGTCGACTGTTCCGGAGATGACATTCTGGAAATGGAAGAGGAGTGTGGTGGCCCTTGCGGTATTTCCTCCCCCCCCCACTCCCTCCCCACCCCTATCTCTTTCTCTCTCTCTCTCTCTCTCTCTCTCTCTCTCTCTCTCTCTCCCCCTCTCTATCTCTGTGTGCGCGCGGCTGTGTGTGCCATATGTGCACACAATTTCATGACATTAGTGACGTAACAATGGTTTATATTGTATTGTTCCCTTTCAGACCATCGGCGCTAAAACGTACAACCAAACATAAATATCAGTATTAGTCTATTAGGTCCATTCTTTGACACCGTGTGTGACACAAGTGGTCCTATACCACTCTGAAATATCTGGCAGCCGTGGGGCATTTTGGCTGTTGGAAGAGCATTTAATATTGTAATCCTCGGGGGAAAATAACGGTAGTGCCGCACACTTCCCGCGAATGTCGTTATCGGAACCAATCAACGTCGGCACACGCTGACGCACTTCCTACAGATAAAGCCGCGAATTGCCATACGGTATTGCATACCATAGTGGAGTAGTGACCCTGTGTTACGCACGATGATGCCATGATCACCAGGTAATGCTTGACCATTGCAGTAAGCAATATTATTGACGGCGGATGGACTGCCTGGGCAGTCGTGGATAACCCATCGTGTCCGGTGACGTGTGGAGGAAGTAAGAAGACAGTCACCAAGGAACGCTACTGCGACAACCCACTCCCGTTAAATGGCTTATCTTGTCTTAAAAGGTAAACAATAACGTGGATTATTACTATTTCAATGGTTCTTATATAACATATTGCAATACAATTATAATAAGTTTATATAATGGCATATATTGTACGTATTCCATGTTCTCTATGTCACCATGGTCACGTGCATGGCTGACCGCTCATGTTAAAGTGAAGCACGTTGAATCACAGGCTGAAAACCCTGTGGTGTCACATTAGGCGGAAATGCACAGTGCAACCCAACCTTTTTCTTGGTAACATGTAAAATATCAATGAGGGGAGTCCCCTGAACGAAATGATACCACACTTGGAGGTTCTGGGGTGGTGCTGTGGTGCATGGTGGACATTAAATCTACCCTGTAAGCAAATATATGACGAAAAACGACTTTTATTGGTGGTCATTTTGAAAATCACGGTAGACCCTCCCACGGACTACAAGCTATATTTTAATATATGTTCAACTGATCTAAAATTCATCCAATATATTTTCAGTTAATCTTTTAATTTATTATCAACTAATTTGTTTCTCCATTTAGACTTATGGAAGCAATTTGTAAACTATTATCGGACTCAAAAATAATATGTATGTACTTCGGAAAAAAAGGAATAAAATAAAATAACGAAATTACCGTTGTCATATGCAAACAAATGTAAGCCTATTAAGTGAGCTCCTGTTTTTATCTTGCAGAGATAACAATAGGGATTACACTGAGACAGAAAGTTTAGTGGAAGATTGCAACGAAAATCCATGTCCAGGTAAGACATTTACTGTACTAGTATAAGCAAATTATATTAAATATGAAAATATGTTTCATGCATGATTAATGGTCCAGGATATCCCTTTACAAAGTTCTCATATCGACTACGAAACCATAAGATTTATAATATTTATAACTTATGTAATATTGTCACCGTTTTTTTGCATAATATTTTTTAAAAACCCAGTTTTGCCGTATATTAAAGGCATACAATTACAGACTAAGTTGTCGTTTTGGACTGAATTGGATTTAGAAATGCAGAGTACATACATTTAGCATACATATAATAACTTGTGTACCTCCAAATATTTTTTCACCGTTGTAGGATAGGTAAAATTCCACTGCAGTTTACATTTCCAGTAAAACCCGAATAATCAGTTAGTAATGTACTGTAATATCTCAATTTTCTAAAGTCTAATAGACGAAGGGGGATAGCTCTAATAATTGAACACGGTTAAAATAAGCTTTCACGACCACTGGTACCAATAAAGCTACATATACTATAAATATTAAGAACTATTAATGTTAAAATATGAAATATTGAAAACCAGTGGGATATGCGGAAAATGTAGATGGTTACCAAATATACTTGTGTAGACACATCAAATGCACATACTTTCATGTACACAAATATGTTTGACCATGAACTACGTAAACAAGCCCGTGATTGTATGCCTTTAATACTACTAGTATTACTATATA
>JAUTBT010002294.1:0-10186 GCA_032361225.1 Lepetodrilus schrolli
TTGATTGAATGTCATTTTGACAATATATTGTGCATCAAAAGCAGTAACCAAAATTGCATGTGATTTCATAAAAAAAAAAATTATGATCCTTATCAAATTGTGAGTAGTATAGTTCATTATGTTAACTCCTTAATGTAAGTTTTAGTTCAAGCTAATAATAGTTGGGCAATGTTAATTAATATAAATAATATATCATTAGTTGTTCCCAATTTTAACTAAAGACCACTAATGAAACGTAAAGACACCACATATTTACACTTCAGAGGGTGAGTTACCTCCCTTATATGGCACACAAATACATTTCATTGAAATGCGACCAAATTGGTTAATTAAAGCAAGTGGCAACATAGCATTTGTGGAAGTCAAATAAAGAGGAAATATAATGGTATAAATCAGATCAAAGTGCAACCTGAAATAACAGTAAACTGTACATGGTCAGTTGTTCCTGGTCAGATGTCCACAACATGCAACATCAGCACGCCTCACTCGTACACGAACGTTGAACAAGCCGAATGTTGAAGAAAATGCAGAATGATGATGAAGCTATGGGTAAACTTACAACATGACAATATGCCAGATGTATATTACCGTTTAGCTTACCTAACACTCTTAGCCGACTTGCGCTTGGAAACACGAGATGTTTTGCCTTTGCTGTAGACAACAATAATGTACTTATCTTCAGATGAGGCACTGGCAATGATTTAAGATTCTTGTCAATTGTTATATTGAAATTTATCACCACATTTACAGGTAGCTTTCTCAAACAGATGATTCAAATATTCAACACCCTTTCTGGAACTATTGATAGCAGTAAGTATTTAGTATTATGATAATACTAGGAAATTGAGTAAAAAAAATTTTGTTTGGGTTTTAAAATAAAATTGGATTTAGAGCCGCTTACCAAGAATATTTTTCACTCATAGCACGGCTTTTCAGCTTACGACAGGAATGAATCAATTGGTGCATTAAGTCGCGAGAGAATATTTCACCCATATGCGATCAATACATGAAGAAGAAAACCTGAGAGTACTAGCTGTGATAAATTAGGTTGAATGTAAACAAAAACAGCCAGATTTAGCTAAGTCAATGGCAACAGTAATATTTCTTTATTTAGATAAGTCATAACCATGAGAATTTGGCAACTTGGTCTGGGATTTACCACATAAATTGGTATGTTCATGAACACCACAACAACAATATTTTGTTTGAAATAGTTCCAAGAACAAAGATTAACGAATCTAAATCTAAGCTATATTTGATTACATACACAATGAAACATAGCTGTTATTTCTTCTCACCTGACTTTAGCTGTGGTAGCTCGCCGAGCCACATGGCGCCGGTCATCCGAGTCGTCATCACTCTCGCTGGACGACCCAGACGATGACAGCCTACTTCTCCTGGTGACGGCAACCTTCTTCCGAACTGACTTGGAATGACGGCCTTTCCTTGGCGGAGGTCTGGCTCTTGCACTTTAATAATTAAAAAATTAATAATTAATGCAGATATCAGATTTGGGTGAAAACTAGTTTTGGTCTAAAACTAGTGATTCTCACCCAATGTGGTGTTTTTATCTCAAATTTCCTTGCAATCGCAACTATCAACATTGTGAAGACCGATTCCTTCATTTGTTTAAAACAGAAGCAAATAATAAGTTGATATACATTTAATTTTGTTTAAAACTATGATGAGATGTTAGTCACTACTATTTTAAGCTTAACTCAATGTTCAGGTTAATTGTCGGACATTGTATACAATTCTCTCCATTCGTCCCAGCAATGGAAAATGCTCTCAGATTAAAGAAAAACTACTGGCTCAATGGAGTGAGCATGACAATATACATATCGTACCGGATGGACTTTGAAGAAGGTTTGTAATTTCCTGAACTTGCACTGCCATCTTCGCTGCCCCAGTCAGTTGATCTGAAAAATAGAGACAAAATCTTGCTACTAAAACTGATAACAATTGTACATAAAATATTTCCAAACATTGAATGTAGCCAACAATTATAGGAATTTCAGAACGGGATCATAATCATGTTGAATAGCTCTTTCTGATATTCAGTAGGTTTAATGGTTTAACCATTGACATGATAATTGGAAAATGTATCATTGGTTGCCGGGTTTTACTATCATTGGTTGCAGGGTTTTACTTACTCTTTCCTCCTGGCTCCTCTTCTGCCTCTGGGGTGGTCATCCTCACTCTCAGACTATGATAAGAAATAAAATAAGTTGAGAATGCATTATACAGGAGAATTTATCACTTTATAAAAAAAAAAGATAAAGACTACGATGTGCATTTTTGAATGATTGTGCTCAATATTTGCACAGCACATCTATAGAAATGAAATTATAGTAAATATTTAGGGGAATCTGTACTTTAATAAGTGACACTATATACACAGACGTTTTGAACGTTAAATGCAGCCATTAAATCAGTGTAGCGTTCGAAGCTAATGAAGCCAAGTCAATGAATGAATTGGTGCTTTACATCGCAGTAGGAATATTTCCCCCATATGTGACAATACGACATCAGTAAAAAAACTGTCACTACCTTTGTCGTCAAGCAGAAATCATGCGACACAATGGTGTTGCTTAGTACATAATAATTCTGAATTGGTACTCCTGACTGAAACCTACGTTTGCAGCATTATAACGCACGGGTTCTTTTCTTGACCGTGCCGATCTTCGGATTCCATATAAATCTGGTTCTTCGTTCCATAGCTTAAAATAAAAGAAGAGATTAATCCTGTTTTGTTGTCTATTCATCATCATAATTTACATGCTGTCTCTAATAACAAAAAAAAATTAAATGTACCTAAAAAAAACACATGACTGATGTGTTGCTAAATGTCATAATGCGAATCTTAAAAAAAAACACCATGAAATTCTAATAATTAGAACATGTTGCAAGTACGATAAACAAACCTCTTTCAATTTCTCTTTTCTACCCCTGGATATTTTAGTGGATGCATCTCGTGAATCAGAGTTTTCAGAGGAATCAACTTCAAGGTCGTCCTCTTCAGCTTTGACCGGGGTTTCATCTTCACTCTCAGATTGGCTTCCAGATTTGGAATCTCCCGACTGGTGAGATTCTTGATCACTGTCCGATGCACTCGAGCCTGAACTACTCTTAATGGATTTGTCAGATTTTGAGGCACCAGATGCGGAATCTGAATCTGAACTCGACCCACTGCAAAGTTAGAAAGTTGTGCTATCATTAAAAGTGTGGTTTCAAACATTTGATGATTATTGGTTCTGATACTATAATTATATGCAACACTACCCAAGTAATGGTTGGCTGAACGCGTTAGCAGGAAAATAGCAGATTGTGTATGCGTCCAGCCCATACCCTTCCCATGCTTAACAGTTTTCCCACACTTTCATACAAAACACTATGGGGTCTAGCCCCACAGTGAAAAGTAGTAGTAATTACATGGTACTGATCGCCCCACCTAGCCAAGTTGGTGGATTTGGCATTGGAAATGACGAATAACAATATGTGCTTCTCCATAATTACAACATGCTCTCCATTTCCAGTGGAGCGAGTGAAGCATTATTTTATGTCACAGAGTTAATCTTTCACCAATATGTGATGAACAATGGATAAGCATAGACACGATATAAGACCGCAATTCATTAACCATCCAGTGACATATTGGTAAACATTAATTTAGCAATTAATTATCTCGGTTAATTTCTTAATATCTGCAATTCTGTCTAGGTGACGGTAGTCACAGTGAACCACTCCCTAGACAAAGATAATGTTAAGTGCCTGTGAGCAGCCTAGCTGTAACTCGGCGCTATATAAACATGATTATATTCTTAATATATCAAGTGTAGTAATCCAGTGACATAATAAACTGGTCTAAATGGACTATGCATTGACTCACTCAACCCTGACAGCTGATGACTGTGGTGTTACATGAACAGCCTTTCATGCTAAATGTGTAGTTTAATTTCAGTCCACATACCTGGATCCTGAATCAGATCCAGAAACACTATTTTCGTCTTTCTCCAGTTTGCCTTCCTTTACATCAGGTACGGAATAATTGTAGCTGTCATCATTAAAGTAGTCAGATTGTGGCAGGGATGTTGTTAGAGAACTTTGGTTGTTGTTTGTATTGTCACTGTTACTTGACCCAAACGCAGGGTTATCAAATTTTGTCAGACCGGAGATTCCAACCTGAAAATACATAATGTTATCAATACATGTTCGACATATATCTATGCAATACTAGACATCCATTAGTACTATTTTTCTGACACATTGACAATTGAAATACAGAAAAGGTATGAATGAATGAATGAATGAATGAAATGAATGAATGAATGAATGAATGAATGAATGAATGAATGAATGAATGAATGAATTAGTGCTTTTCGATGCAGCATGAATAGTTCACCCATATGTGACGACAACAAAAGGTACGGCAATATTTTCAACACCAGTTTTGAACTTACAATTAATATTGAGTTAAAATTAATAACTTTAAGATTATTTTGGATATGTTGGATACTAGGTATATGTTTAGCTTAAGGCAACTAATACTACATCTGTAACTGCTCAATGGTATCATATGAATGGGGTAGCAAAAAATGAAAATAAACAAGTAATGCACGAGAACGTCATGCAAATGACGGACATATTATACAGAGCCATATTTCTCAAAGGCGTCCATAAAAATTACGTTCAAAACTTACATGATCATACTAAAAAATGATATAATGAAGTATTTCATAGTATTTCAGGAGTGTCCACTTTCAATTATTATCTTTTATTCACTTGACACACTTATGTGATACTCGATAAATATTGAAGACAAAGTAGGTCAAGACAACAAAAGCTCAAATGTTAAATATTTGTTCTATGTATTGTTTTACATACATGAAAAGGCACATTGGATGCAGAAATTCACTTGAGACCACAATTCCATTCATTAAAAAATAGAAAATGCAATTTCTATGTAGATCTTGAAAGTGCATTACCTATCAATCACTGAAAACCTAACATATTTCTAAAGGCTTTCTTTAAATGCATTAAAAAACAACAACACAAAGATCATAACACAATAGAAAATGAAACAAATAACTCCTTGGTATCTACACCAGATTTGAAAAGCTGGAAAACAATTAAACATGGTACACATTGTCATGTTTATAATGTTCCATTGCTACCAATGTGTTATCAAGTTATCTCCCTTGTTTTAACATTCATTTTACTTGTTTTTCTAAAATCAAAAATTGCAAAACAATACAAAAATAAAAAGCAACAACATACTTGAATCGTCTTTAAAACAAGAATACTACTGCACAACTATGAAATCAGTAATGCATATTTCTAATTTATTTCCAAGTCCGACATCTGCACAACCACAGAATGTTGAGATTAACATTGAACACCACACACTCGGACTTAACCATGCCAAATAAATATAACCAAACTCGAAATATTTTTACTTTTTTAAACACCCAATGTCATACATAGCATATTATTGTAATCTTGGATTTTATACATTTCATTAAAAGTAGTGATGATTATTGTGATAGAAGATATAAAGTAAAGGAGAATGTAATACAATATATAGTACACTCTAGGAATACAGTAATGTTTGTCCAATGACATTATGTTTTGCAAGATTGTGCTACTAGTCACTTTGACAAGATATTTCTCAAAGGCGTCCATTGAAAATCAAATTGGATTTGCCTGCATTATGTTCAACTTGGACTAAATATTACAAATAAAGTAAATTAATTGAGGTCCACATTCAATTATGATTGATTTAGAACATGAATTTAATTATGACATGATCAACATCAAACAAGACTGAAACAAAACAAAAACTAACAGGGAAATAAACTATAATTCAAAATATCATTAAGGCTAAAATTATTCCCCATGTTGAATACAGTATTATTGCATTAATGTATCAACATTTACCCTTTTTAATCCATTCTGATGATACATGGAGGTGGATAAACATGCAAACCATAGACAAAAATAAAACTACTGAAAAATTAATAAAAAATATTATCATTGAAAAGGTATGTATAGCCTAGGATATTCATAATATTCATGGGAAATAAATACAGCATAATTGAAAAATACATATTGAGTACTTTAAAACAAATTGTTTACCCTAAGGTCACAATGACCTGATAACACATGATTCATTTTCCAGTTGCACAATCTATTTTTCAAAGTTACCTCCCTTTATCATAACCCATTTATCACAAATGTGTGCATTTAAGCAATTAAATAAGACTTTAAAAAAAAATTAATAATAATAAATAAAAGAGTACAAGTTTTCATCATTATTTCCAAGACGTCTCTGCATGTAAGTTTACCATACTATGTGCTGTTCAATATCCAACTTAGTTTATTGTTTCACTATTATTCTGAAAGCAATATATCCTTGAACATGTGAAAAGGAGAATATCTAGCAGGCAAACCAGGTTCTTCAAGCATACAGGCATAAAATATGCAAACACTAATAAACTTTCATGAAAAAGAATGGAGTAATGGTTGATTTTGCCAAAATGTATAAATACATCAATTGGTAGCTGACAGGTTTTAATATCAATTCAAAGCCAGATTTGAAAGGACAACTTTTAGCTTCTGCTACAAAGAATGTCATAAAAAAAATACATCTTATATCAGGCCCAGATTTCTTGAAACATCTTATATCAGGCCTAGATTTCTTGAAACAAACTTGGGTTTGAGATTTTGCTTAGCCGAGATTTCTCCCATTGACTCAGTGCTGTAACTTGAGTCTGGTTTTGAGTTTTTACTCAAGTTACAGCACTGAGTTAATGTGAGAAATCTCAGCTGAGCAAAAGCTCAAACTCAAGTTTGTTTCGAGAAATTGGAGCCTGAAAGTAAAAGTTTTTAAATTATTCCAGTTATAGCTGCTAACCCATATGTATTTAATTGATAAAGTGTAAGCATTCACCTTTAGTACTTAGCATTTAAACATAAATAACTTGAACATGGATACTTTAACATGAAGAGAAAAGAGCACACCATCCTACTGCACCACAAGATCCCACTTAGTAAATATTATTAACATCATATCATTTTAAGTTTTCAAACAGGTACACAATTAACTGAAGAGATGCTAATCAAGTCAATGCAGCATTTCATCAATAATCTCAATCAAATTTGTATGGATTGAGGATGAATGCAAGTTAATAGATAACTATGAAGAATGAACAACTGCTGAAGAATGTACATTGATAATACAATCAAAGTATGTTAAAGAAAAATTGAAATATGGAAGAAGCAGATGAGGATGGAATCAGATCCATAAGCATAACACTAACAGGAACATTTCAACATTGGAATGCTGATCATGAAGTACCATAGGATTGATCCTTACTGACCAATCTCTATATTCTAACACTGACCAGTTACATGTATCACGAGAATACCTACAGAACATGTACCTTTTCACAGCTGCATCAACTCTACTACCACAACAACAGGTTTGTTTCAGTGAATCAGGCATTGCAATATAGCATTTTGAACAAAATTCAGCAGTGCAACTACTATGTTAACCATGACAAGTTGCAGCATGCCAGAAACAAATACCAGCACCGAATATACCCCAATTTTCATAGTTTCGCAAACCTTAATGAAAGATTACCAGCAATTCTCAAAAGCCACCTTTCTATATGCTAGCAGTCAAACATAAACCAAGAAGTTTTATGAGATGTGTAGTGTATAGAGTAATCAATTATTGTTTCAATTTTTTTTTAAAGTAATAATTAAGCAAATATAATTATAGTGTGAAAAGCACAAAGCATATTTTAGTAAATACAAACCTAATGTGCAAAGGCACTTATTAACCAGTGTTAAACATTGTAATATGATATTAGACGTCTTGAGTTAAGTAAATATACCTGTTCCACATCAATTTCAACATGTTTCTATATATCCTAATTGTGTTCTTCAGTGTTCACCAGTGCTTAGCTTGAATCACCAATGATCACATTTACAATGAAAGGCATCCAACCATGAGAATGGTAGGCTATATGGAAGAGACATAGATGTATTCACAAGTGTCTTCAATGTTTTTCACACTAAGTTAACAGTGTGAAACCCATGATAGACAATTCTCTTGTTATTTGTAGAATAAAGATATGGTACTTTAGAATTAGTGTGATATATTACAGAGGAATCACAGGACCATTATAGGACTATTGTCATCAATACAGTGATTGGACAAATGCATTTTAAACAATCTTCATAATTGTAATGGGTGCAAAATCAAACATTTACATCTAAATTTGGTAATAAACACAGATTGCTTGGCATGCAGACATACAATGGTAGTGAAATGCATAGAATAAGAACAACAGACTGACGCTTGCTTTACAGTGACCTAAGTCATGTGGAGCACTAACGTACCAATAAATATAAACACTGAAAACTGTGTGAACATAAAAAGTCCACAAATTGTGTATGGAATATACAGAATTACACAGTAATACGCTGTGAGAGAGCCTTCCAATAGTCCACAGAGACACAACACAATACTAACTATTAATAATCTTAATTTTACAAGCAATTTCACTACCTGGTGCACAAAGTTTGTATTTAAAGCCCTGCCACGTCCAAACAAAGTCAAAATTTGCAAAAATGGGTCCCTAAAAGATATGAAAGTAAACAAGGTCATTTGAAAGTCATATGGTCTGGGGAGGATTTGAACACAAAATAAGTATGAAACACCATCAATTATGGTCACTTTTGGCCTAAACATATTTGTAAACAAGGATTCATGTAACAAAAATCATAAATAAATGTTCATGGGGTGGGCTCTTCAAATTGCAAATTTCTCAACAAATATGCAATACGTCAAAACCAAACTTACGTAAAAAGATCAAGTACTTGTCAAAGATACCAAATCACAGTATTTTATTCACCAAAACATTAAATGGAGATCACTGAGCATATTTTGCCAACACGAATCCTGACGAACGAAAGATTCATCATGGCCGACCACAAGTTCCTTGGTTAGTCACGTAGCTCATTTGCAGCCAACTGAACATAAAACATTTGAAGACATGTTGACAAATAGTAAATCAAAAATGATAAAACACAAGAAAGGACATGTTGATATCCATCCTGAAGCACTACCTTGCTCATCTTGGATCACTCGTAGGCTCCATAATGGCGGCGTCTGCTGAATGAACAATGAAGCAAAATGAGCAGAAATTCCTTTCCAATCACGTGCTTCGTCTGTTCCAATCCAAGCCCGAGGTTGGTCTAGAAGGTGAATTGAAAATCTAAGATTATTTTGGTGAAGAGTTTGTCAGAATCCATCTACAAATTATATTTTTGTACGATTTTTACGATGACAAGTGCTGTCCAAGGCCAATATTCCACAAAATCTGTTCAGAACAATATTTCCGGAGAACAAGTGCGTGATGCAACATCAGGATAATGATGCCTTCCAACTGTTTTTGTGGTCCTTGTACCGAAACAAGTTCCCAAATCACATTGTTTACCTTCACAAAAGCATGTGACAATGTTGTTTTGAAGAAAAACTGTCAGGTACAGATTTGAGAACCTAAAACCATCATGGCCGCCATTGTTCTCTACTTCACGCTGTACGCCGCAAAGCATCATGGGAAACACTTTAACACGAATGAGATCGACGCGTCGCAAACCCAAACTACATTTGGAGGTTGCGTTGCAAGCTAAACGGGTCAGGCAGTTACTAAAAATCTGGGATAATTTATTCTGATTCGCTCAAATGACATCATTGTAAAATGTTAACCTGCCGAATGTCCTGTTTCCTTATATGTAAAGAAATCAAAGATTGTAATAATATTATCTATTGCCTGATTAATCGGATAGATGTAGGCTGCATGGTGAATGTCTTTTTGCATTGGCCTAGATGCATCAGTGGTGAAATAGTTTAAGTAAACAATTTAATATAAATTATATTTATATGAAATGAGCGGCTAAAATACTTTACCCTCAGGCCTACGCTACTCGGTGAGGTACATATGCCTATATGACTATTATGTAGCCATACACTATTAACGTACGCTAGCTAGTTTTTGGCTGGTTATAGGCTAAGTACAGAGAAAGATGGAAACTAGCCACATTTTCTGCTACAATCGGGTATATGTCATACCGATGGTATTTATCTTATTAATACATAAATATGATAATACATGTA
>JAUTBT010002295.1:0-10185 GCA_032361225.1 Lepetodrilus schrolli
TATTGTAACAGTGTAAATATATCGTTTAGAGCAACCCAGAAAACCCTTGTATATATCAAACACAAAGACTGTTAATCTAGAGTGCAAGCTGTAATTAAGCAGTAAATGCCAAATCAGCTTGACACGGGGTAAGAACCTCAATTAAGACAGAAGTGAAGGACAATGCGCTATACATTTCTCCTTGTTAATTAACCATTGAAGTGCAGTCATGCGGGACTATAATTTTGTCAGACAAATGACGCTACCTTGAGGACATGTATGAAGTCGTTATAAATTCAGGTGAAATAAATGGAAATCCATTTTAGTCAAGAGATACAGACTATTTGTTTATTTACATTCAACATTAAATTATATAAATCTCTACCAAGAAAGCTCCGCATGGCGGGAATATATGTTATTAGACAAGAGTGCATGTTATCACTACATAGCCACAGTTAATACATGCTACCACCGTATGGAATAGTGCTTGTAATATCTTTAATAACTCCACTGAATATGACTACATTGTTCATGCCATTGATTATCTTGAGACATGCCACTATTACAAACGTGTTATGCATAGAATATAAACAATAGGAAACAAAAGATAGCGATATTAGTATATTAATTTCGGACACGATGAAATGTCTAGCTCGAAATTCCTCTAGGCTTCCTGGCTGACCATACGATACTTTTTATGTGGGTATGGTCAAACACATAATAGAGGGGCAGGTACGATAGTCCTTGGAACATATGAAAACTAATTAAACATTGATGTGGACAATCTTTAACTAACTATCGAGGGAGGAGACGGGACATGACTTATTAACAGTTGATTGGAAGCCTGGAGAAGGAATAATGTATGTGTCGGATAACTTCATCCCTTTAGATCAGTCAAGCTGAACAGATCCACCATATCCGACTTCACATCTTCGCAGTCTCTACACACTACACACCCGTCATACCCATACTTCAGCTCAATGTTGTCCGACTTACGATCCAGCAGGCATGACATCAAATACCTCCTTCACACCCGTCGTGCATACACTCAGTGTATCCACTATTGCACAGACGTTGACATTTTACTTCAAATTATCACCTATAAGTATATTTTGCATTACACATAGCACTATAGAATGTGAGTCCTATAGTATATTGAGAACATATTTTACGCCAATAATAATATATGTCCAGAATGTGTATTTTACTCTATGTTAATTTAACTGTCTTTGGCAGCATCTCTTCCAGATCAGCTACCACATACGCTGCCACTGCCCACACCGCCGAACACAAGTCCAGGGCATCCGAGTTCTCCACTGTCATCATGTCGCCATTGCTATGATGAAAATAGAAGTAGTTCTTGTTGTCGTTCTCTACACTACCGCTGGGGATGCCAAGATCCAGCCATAGCTTAGTATCACTGACTTCCGCCGGAGAATACAGGGTTGTCATATTGATGGGACTAAGGAGCCTCACCACGTGTTCCATGATCTCCGTAGCTGCCTTGTTCCCCGAGAACTGGAGACCTCTCGGGTGAAATGTCCCCAAATCAGACTCCATGACTAGATCGGCGTTGTGTAGCTCTGCCTTATGCTTGTTGAAGTATTCCTTGGCACCATACACACCTTCTTCTTCCGCCGTCCACATGATCATCCTCATCGTCCTCTTGGGTCGAAGTCCCAGCTGCCGGATGAGTGACAGAGCCTGCCAGGAGATGAAGGCCCCTCCACCGTCGTCCATGGCGCCTTGGCCTACATCCCAGCTGTCAAGATGCCCGCTGACTATCACAACTTCATCCGGGTACTTGGATCCCTTGATTTCAGCTATTGTATTTCGAGACTCTACCATTGGAAGATTTTTGGCCTCCATCTTCAATTGAATGACAATCTTTTGTTTCCTTTGTTCCATTCTGTGAAGCATTTCAGCGATCTCGACAGTGATACAGGCTGTTGGAATCTTAGTCACATTAGCGCTGTAGTCTTGCCATCCCGTGTGTGGACTGTCTATGGAGAAAGGCGTGACACTTCTTATCAGAGAAGCCACTCCTCCAACCTTAGCAGCTTCTACTGCTCCCTGCGTGCGGTACTTTACTGTCTTTCCATAGCCATTCCAGTCTTCATTGTACACTACAATCTTACCCCGCGCTTCTTCCGCGCGTTCCTTCAGTTCGTCAAACGTCCTGACGACGATTGCCTCTGCAGTGATCCCATCTGGCGGTGTACCAATGCTGCTCCCGAGCCCCAGGATCTGCAGAGGGAGGTGTCTGGGCTCGATGAGTGTGGCGGACTCCTTCCCTCGGACCCAGTGTGGGACCTTGGCCTTTTCACCGTGCACATTCTCCAGACCGTCGTCCTTCAATTTCTCCAGAACGTAGTCAATGGAGTTCTCCAGGTTCTGAGATCCGGCTATTCTGCTCCCAAACTTGTCCACAAATTTAGCCAGGCGTGTGAAGGTCTGTCCCTTTGCACTTCCGTGTACAGCTAGTTCAATTATCCTTTCTGCGTCAGCTCGGTGATTCTCGACCTCTTGTTTCATGCGAAGAAGCTTGACCTCCTCCTCAGCAGACCGGAACCGCAATGTTGCACTGAACACCACCGGTACCAACACCACCAGCAACCATGAACGCACCATCATAATAGTATACACACGAAAAATGCAGACTACGGGTAGCTAGGCCTACACATGACTATTTAAGAGATACACTATAGAGGCGCATTCGTACCTACGGTGAGCTAGCTAGCCTGTGTCTGTGCTATCTAAATAATACGTCACGTGGCTACGGAGACACGCTACGGCGGCGGTCACGTGGCTCGGTTTATCTTCGCTGATTTCGAGGGCTACTCTCATTACCATAATATATAACTCAGCCCTTATACATAAGTAATATTAATACTACACATACATGATTACATGTACCTAGTAAAGTAGTACATCTTTCATATATTGGTATCACTTTAAATGTCGTCATTTACCTCGTAGTAAACTATAACTTTATATTTTCAAATGTACAAAATTCATACTTCGTGGAGTACGAGCATTCATTGTATTTTTGGCATTACACACAACATGCTCGAAAAAAATATATGTCTGCATAATATTAATAACAATCTTAAGGACATGACATAAACATGATAAATAGAACTTCATTAGCATGGTCACTATATGCAATGTGGGCAACTACCTGTCGAAGCACATATTAAGACGAACTCATTAATTGGCCCTAATATTATTAGACATGTCCGCTGGTCTCAAGTTATAAATACCCCGATTGTTATCAAGAATAATGTTTTAAAGCTATGGCGGCGTTTTTTGCATACCTAGTAAAAACAAAACAAGTCACATGAGCTTGACAAGAACTATTATCAGATAAATTATGTGGTGTTCATCAGAGATCAGTTCTTGGGCCCCTTTTATTCATGATCTATACTAATTTATTCATATGTACTACTGAATGATGAAGCATATACCCTACACAAGTATAATAATGGAGAAAGTTTTTGGGATTAAAATCTTGACTTCCGCCCACCTATTACAATTAGGTGAAGACGGCAGGTCTATTTCTAGTAGCATTGTGTAGCTATAGTAGGCTACTGTAACGATATTGGATTAGCAAAGTTCTTTATCATGGTTGCTGGACACCGCCTCATAATTAACCAAGCAAATATAATAATCTTCTTCGTTTGGATGTCCAGATCGTGAGAACTACAAGACACCATATCATACCTTGTACATACAATCAAGCAAACACCTCAGAAATACTGAAAGAATGCCACATGAAAACTGTACAAATTTGTGAAATTGCAAGTTGCTTTTATGATTTTTTGTTTGTTATGATTTTAAAAAAAGAAAGTATTCTTATTTATTATTGTTATTAATAATAATAATTATTATTATGATTATTATTATTATCAGCAGCAGCAGCATTATCATCATCATCATCATCATTATTTGTTACTATTATTTTCTGTTGTTTTTAATTATTATAGTATTACATATTATGTTTCTAACCAGCATCTATATAGATCTAAATTTGGAAATGTAAATATTTTATTTTTATCAAAACCGAGCAAATATCTATTATTTTGGTCCAATCATGTGTCGTTCCAAGATTTGATGCGGTCTGAGAAAAGCATGGACGACTTTTGTTTCATTCGCTGTCACTGAGTTTATTTTGTATGCCAGTGTAGACAAATATTACACAATATACTCTTCTGATTGGGACAGAGCTATTATTTCAGGTCATACTTCTAATATGTATTGCTGACATTATTGTAATGTTGACGATATCAACAGCTGATCAAGACCGCTAATGTTTTACTATACACCATTTAGACCTTAGGTTTTCGATCATCGATGGTGCAACGTTCAACAGTTCAGTGTTGAATATTAGAATGTGTCTAGGTCGGGACCTAATAATCAGTTAGAAAGTGTTCTAATGTATCTAAATAGTCAACTAAAATACCATCAATAGGGCAGCACGTAATATTTATGACACTGACGGGTCAAATGGTTCTGGAATTTCTAGTATGAATGTAGGCAAAAGTGGAGATAACTGCCACCGTCACTTTTATGCGAAATTTTTCAGAATCTTGGTTGCAAAATGTATTTCATGATTCCACAGACATAATAGTAATATAGACTGATAACTGTCACTGACACACAAATGCCCATTTTTAGTGTAGAAACGACCAATATAATATATAGCTGCCTGTGAGAGAGTCTTTCAATGATCTTGCAACATTCTAAAATGTACATACTGTCATAAGATTTAGTAGAACTGAAAGAAAAATGTGTTAATGCATTCCTGAAACAAAGCATTGCTAGCTATTAAGTTATGTTAAGTTTAAATTTATTTCGTCTTCCCCTTCTCGATTTTGGTATCTCAGTATTTATATATTTACCACATGGAAGTTAATTCAACTTGCACACACACACAGACAAATGGATTCTATTTAGCTACGTTGAAATACATAATAGTGTTATTCTTCTTAAGCTCCTATAATTGCATTACATTAAGTTACATTATCAGCTGATTATGAGATGTGCATAACAGATGGAATGGTTAAGCGCTGCAGTCTGCCAATGAAGTGATCAAACTTGTTCGTCTTTGACTTTCAGAAATCCAAGATGGATGCCTTGACGGCGAGCCTGGCTACAAGTTTCAGGGTGACCAATGAGCAGAACACGACTGCAGCAGAACATCCGCGCTTCGCACAGTACAAGCTGACCTTGAGTCCAACTGAGAGGCAGGAGGCTCGGCGAAATAAGATCCTCGATATACAGAAAAGGTTTTTATTAACCAATCGCCAGTCGGGGAAGTGGGCAAAATGAGATTTAGTGTTTTTATCATAGTAATGTCTATTTTGGTAATCAACCAAATATTTGCTATACCATACTTATATATAATCATATTCTCTGTATTATCTGTACAAGTCATAATGTTAGTGGAATGTTTCCATGCATGAAGACTGCATTGTAAGTAATAATGGTTCTAGTATAGTCAATATCATGCTAGTCCAGGAACATGAGAAAGGCTTATATTGAATTAATATGTGTACCCCATAATGATCAGCACTTCAGTAGGACTTCCCCCATATTATTGTACAAATGCATTAAAAAAATTCTTTCATTTTAAAAGCCTGCTGTTATTGTTATTAATGATGCATTTTTTATATATTGTATATGTGTATTTGGTAGTTTACTATTCCTATTTGATTGTGATATCGACTTTAAATGAATATTACCACAGCTGCTTAATGGAAATAATTAATGTATGTATAGATCTGAATGTATAGGTTTGAGATGTCAGGAGTCATCATGATCATAGGAATGTAAACTCCAACACTCTCGACACTTGTTTCTTACGTCAAAGTGCGTTACTGTCCAGGCGGAGATTCGACTATGCTAATCACGCCCGGCGACTGACGGAGGATATGTGGGATGCAGGGGATGACGATGGCGGGGATGGGGAGGATGATGAGGAGATGGAGGTCCAGACAGCGGTACACAGACCTGGGAGATATTATAAAGATCAGGTAATGTGAAATGGTTCTCTTTAGGATTTTAGTTATGTACATGTATTTTTTAAAATGCTATGGAATTCTCTGTCTGGTCTGCTTGGGAAATTTCAGTGGCAACAAGTCGTGCTACTCTCATGAAGAGATATGATGTTTGCTGCTTTTTCACAGTATTTCAGTAGTCTTCAGTAATTCAATAGCAGTACTAGTAATTTATTTTTGGGGTATAAAAAGAACCCGCAGCTCTACTTAATACCTATGAGACACAGACGAATCAGGTGAAGTATTGATTGTATTAATGCAAGTTACAACTTTACTTCATCAATCTTAGAATGCAAATTGACAGAATATTTTTCAGTCACGATAAATGTGGTAATAGTCAATAAATTGACAGTATTTCTGTAATTGTTAATGTGTACATTTCCTGTCTGTATTCTAGCTTATGTACTCTGAATGGCTTGTTGAAGTGCCCAAAGATCTGGAGAATGAATGGCTGATGGTCGCATGTCCTACTGGCAAGAGAAGACTTGTTGTTGCCGCCAGAGTTAGTAGAAATTAGCCAATCTAATAAATACATTGTCCATCTGCAGTAATTTGCGCTTATTAATCATGTTAATTCATTCAATATTGTAATTTAAGTCTATACAGGGATTATTTTTATCTCATTTCCTAAGCAATACATAAAATACTCTCGTTATTAATC
This sequence comes from Lepetodrilus schrolli, assembly GCA_032361225.1. NCBI lineage: Eukaryota > Metazoa > Mollusca > Gastropoda > Lepetellida > Lepetodrilidae > Lepetodrilus > Lepetodrilus schrolli. The sequence continues at coordinate 6,700 of JAUTBT010002295.1, forward strand.
TGTTTCATCCTTGTTTCAATATTATGTTGTATATTCTTTTCAGGGGCAGACAATCGCTTACTCAAAAGGTGGCTTCAAGTGTCTGACCTTTGCCTCTCAACTTCCAGGGGGCAACAGAGGTCAGGGGGCAAGGGGCATGTATGGAGGTCAGTAGTTACATATGCTCACTGTTCACTGCATTTGCTACAGATAGAAAATGTTGTGTGTGCACTGTGACAGTGCTTCAAACTAACACAAAATAACTATGGCTTCTATTATCTGAGGTCCCGATCTCCCCGTATATAGTGCATGTTTATATAACATCCCTGTAACACAGTTATTGGTGGTCACTTGGCTGAGCTCATTGAACTCCCTGACATGCACAGTCGACCACAATACCATATAATGTTCATGTCAGTTAAAGTTCAAAACTTACTGACGTCCTATTAAAGCCTGCAGCAATGTTTAGCGATAATTCAATCAATCAATCATTCAATCAATCAATCCCAACTATTTTGATTTCTTTATTATTGACCTCCCACAGTCACAGATAGGATATAATTTAAACCTGAAATACATTTAATGTCGTAATGTTTCCACTATTTCCAGACAGTACGATCATAGATTGTCTGTATTGTGAGAAGACCAAGACTTTCTACGTTCTAGATATGATGTACTGGAAGAACTTGCCAATCTATGACAGTGAGGTGGGTACTCAGTACAATGTATGCAATCTCTGTATTGTATCTATGACAGTGAGGTGGGTACTCAGTACAATGTATGCAATCTCTGCCAGGATATGTTAACAATAATGTTAATAATAAGATTTATATAGCACAAAGGGATTCCATTAGGGCTGGCTAAATATATTTGATAATCACGATTATTATCGATGGAAACATTTAGTAATGAACTGTGTTATCGATACCTATGAACATATCTATGGATTTAAATATAAAATTAATCTTTACTCGTAACGGATTTCCCAGACCGGAAGCAATCAGTAGATCATCTGTGAGCAGTCTAAAGACATTGCCAGCTTGTTAGGTAGTAGGGCCTGGTATTTTCCTATATTTATATCTGGTACATTTTCAAAATATGGAGTTTTCCAATAAATTGTCATCAAAAGGCAAACATTCCTTCAGAACTGATTTGTCCGATATTTATCAAAAATTGATTGATATTGAGTTGATGATTATTGCTTTTTTATATCTGTATTGATAACCAGGTCATCTTCTTAATTAATCCATTTTCATCCCAATCTGTTTTAAAGTGTGCCATTCGATCCAGCCTTACCATATACTGACCATTATCAGTATCATAATTATGACAATACATTTCTGATTATGGGTGAAAGTATTTTTGTTTTCTGTCTTCAGACAGAGTTCCGCTTCTACTGGATGCATGAGAAGCTGCAGGAAATTCCACTGATTTCTTGTGTTAACAAGACTAACCCTGTGAGTAGTGTATCAAGACCAAAAGCCTAAACAGTACATAATGTACATAGTAGTACAACTGTAGACTCCCGTTTAGGCAGTGTGCCAGCAATACAGTGTGGCTGGACCCGGAAGGTTTGGCTTATGTTAGACAGTGTACACGCCAAGGCCCAACAACATCTGTAGCCATATATGTGATATATTTCCAAAGATTGAACGTTTCGTGTTTGTAATTGAGAACTGCCTTGTGTTTTAGTTTCTAATGGTCATCTGCCTTGTGTTTCAGTTTGTGATTGTGATTTGCCTTGCGTTTAATTTTGTAATGGTGATCTATCTTGCATTTCAGTCTGTAATGATCTGCCTTGTCAGTTTGTAATGGTTATCTGCCTTACATTTTGTAATTGTAATCTACCTTGCATCTCAGTTTGTGATATTGTGATCTGCCTTGTGTTTCAGTACAAGTTTATTCCACTGCCCAGCTTCCCCTGTACAGCTACAACCATCTCCAACTCCATCGCTTGTGCTAAATTTGAGGTGAATTATTATGTTGCTAGGTCAATGTGAAATTATTATGTTGCTAGGTCAATGTGAAATTGAGATGCACCATGTGTGACAAAATGCCGACATTCCAGCTCTGAGAAACCTCAATTATTTTGCCTGTTTCTGTTGTACACAATATCAAACCATATGATAAATACTCTTATTAATGTGACATCACAAAAATTCTATTTTCTTGCGTTTTTGAGATCTTGTTTATGTTTTGTATAAAATGTACCTTCCGTTCCAGATTGACGGTCTACTGTTCTACCACAAGAGGACTCACTACACATTTGGCTCCACCCCTCTGGTAGTATGGCTGAAGACCTACATGGTGCCGGACGTGCTGAACATCGCAGTTCCGTACCAGGAGATGTCTCGAGCTCCACCATCGTACACCAACTACGCAAACCACCTGGACTCGGTCAAACCGGATACCTACGGCACGGCCCCTGAAAAACCGCGGTCGCAGTCCAGTCGGGGCAGAGGACGAGGGCGTGGCAGGGGCAGAGGTCGCGGGGACAGTCGGCGAGAAAAGAATATGGATGCTTCCGAATCCGTGGATGATACTTCTTCCTCCGCTAACGGCAGTTTTAACGCGAGTTGTGTGAGCTCAACCGGTGATGGAACAACGCCAAAGGGGAGAGGGATTATGAGACTCCCTTCAGACTTTAACTTTGGGTCGTCTCCGACGTCTCCATTCGGAGCTCCCGATTGTGGCACATCACCGGGTATTGAACACGAGCCGCAGGTTCCGATGATGTCTGCAGAGGAGGCTATAGTTGAGCAAAACGCCAGAGCCGAGAAAGAGGCGGAGTGTTCGGCAGCGCCCGGTGCATACGAGGGGGAGCAAGAGGGGGGGAGGAAATCTGCTTCATCACGGAACAAGAGGAAGAATCGGTCTCGGAAAGGTCGGACAAGTAAAATGGATGTTGGGGATGAACAGTGATGGAATGTTCAGTGCACTTGACCTAAAAGGTCCAAGTTAGCTTTAGCAGTGCTGGGTGTATGTGTGAACGTCTCCAGAGCTGTATATTTGTGTAGGGAATTTAAAAGATTTGCTCCTTTTAATCCAAGAAGATGATTTAACATTGTAACCAAGTGTTAAATCTCTTAAATATTAATTCTTGAAGGAATTTTCTTACAACTTAAATATTTAGTTATCCTTGGTTTGCAACTATAGACTTTGTGCAGATGAGTGTTCAAATACTTCTTCCACACCCATAAATTGACAAAGACTGTTATCACATTTATCTGGTTCGAAAAAGTTTGCCAAGTGTTTGGATTGAATGGAGAAGGATGAGTGAATGACTGAGAGATGTTGAAAAACACCATTATAATAGTGGCATGCAAGACTGCTTTAAATGAAGAAAAGAAAATCTGCTATTTGTAGAACATTGAAAGGACACTATTGTGTGAAACACAGCCTACTGAAAAATAACATTTATTTTATGGAATACATTGGTTAAAATAGGTGTAAGTTTTTGACAAGGATTTCTTCAGTGAGCTTTTTTATTTCTGAAGTTGTGAATAT
>JAUTBT010002296.1:0-10184 GCA_032361225.1 Lepetodrilus schrolli
CAGCACTACGGATGTTGCGGGTTTCCTCCTGCCCTAAACTGACAAGCCGTGATATAAGTGAAAGAATCTTGAAAGCGACCCGAAACCCCAAATCAAAAAAATATATATAATTAAAATTTTAACATTGATTTTCATTTCAGAATTTGCTCAGAATCTAAAAGGGATTTTCATGAAAAATTCTTCAGTCAACTTTTACATGTTTCATGGAGGCACCAACTTTGGCTTTATGGCCGGTGCTAACTTCTTTAGTGCCTACAAGCCAGACGTCACAAGTTATGGTAATTAATTATGGTTTAAAATAATCTTGTATCCAAATGGACAGTTTGCATTTCAATATACATGTGTTTTCCCAATTTACAATGTTTACAGTAGTCAAGTAGATGTGTACTGAGCACCTCCAGATGAATATTACACGATATGTAAATACTTTATTATAAGCCAGCTCGAAGTTTTCATACGCATGCGCATGTCAAATGTGAAATTATTGTATAGTATAATGCTATTAAAATGCATATCACAACCACCAAAATACTTTTCAGTGCTTTAAACAAACACGCAATACAAAACAAACACTCAGTATTAGTGCTACAGTGCCTCAGACAGTTGTAGTTCAAGTGCTTTCACCTTTGACACATGCATATTTTGTGCGTATTCGAAACTCCAAGCTGGCATATTATTATTATTATTATTATTATTTTTATTTTTATTATTACTGTTATTACTACTGTTATTGTGTTTATTTGTTATGTTATTTTATTGTTTATTATTAATATATATCTATATGTTTTTAAAATTTATTATTAATAGTAGTTGATATTGGGATGAGTGGTAGCACAGTGGTAGAGCGTTTGGACTTAGGAGCCAAGGCCCTGGGTTCAAATCTTGTCCTGGGAGCTCGGCATCAATGTTTGCAAAGTTACCTTTCTGAAGCCATATTGATAGGATGCACTGTCTGTAGAGTGGCAATGCAGATATCAGTCAGTACCAGTCTGTGCTCGCAGGTTTACTGCAACTTTCAGTGCTACAGATGTTGTGGGTTTCCTCCTGCCCTAAACTGACAAGCCATGATATAAGTGAAAGAATCTTGAAAGTGGTCGTTGCAACTGGGTTAAATAAACTCCCATAATCACTCACTCACTCACTTGAAAGTGCCTCTAAACCCCCGATTAAAAAATAAAATTAAAATTAAAATGGTTGTAATTATTATCATTATTATTATTATTATTGTTATTATTATTGTTGTAGTTATTATTATTATTATTATTATTAATTATTTCTCTTTCTCTTCTTGTTGTAGATTATGACGCTCCTTTGGACGAGGCTGGAAATATAACACCAAAATACGAAAAGGCGAAAGAGCTCATTTTGGAATACGTATTAAAACGGAACGGTACATATGTTAATCACTCTCATTTTGCAATTTCGAGTAATATACATGCAAGTTGAAATTAATTGAGAGATTTCTTCAAAATGGCTTCACAGTACATGGCTGTTATTTTCACCGTAAAACAAGTTTCCGGAGTACTCCGAACACACCATTTTTGCAAAGGCACGAAACCGTGCGCTGTCCGTAACCTGTGCGTTCTGCTTCCACTTGCGAGGTGGTGCAGTCGGAACAGAGACGGAACACTGACATCACACAGCTAAGGGCAATCTTTGCCATCATTTCGCTTGCGCGAGAAGTGTGCGAAGAGTTCCTTTCGGTTGGAATGTGGTTTGAATACAGACAGGACAGTTGAAAGTAACGTATCTATAGTACAAAATTAAATCCCAAATCCTGTTGCCCAGTAGAAAGAGACGTGTGAATGCTAACTTTCTATTGCCTGGGGAATGGCGGCTTTGGTTGCATTGAGAGGGAAAGCGAGTGCACACTGATCTATTGCCAAGGGTAATAATGTGTAATCTTATGAGAAAGCTATCGAGCATGGATTTGACGCATTATTATTATTACATGTATTACTATTACTATTACTACTATTACTAATATTACTATTATTATTATTATTATTATTTTGATATTTTTCTTCATAGGGATTACAAGCTTACCAGAGCCACCACCTAGTTCATCTAAGGCTGCATATGGTAGGTGGATTCTTGGTCCATTTTCTAAGCTCAATATGAGAAGTCGGGGGTAGCACAGTAGTAGAGCGTTGGGACTTCAGAGTCAAAGGTTCTGAATTCAAACTCGCCCTGAGGGCCCAACATCAATGTCTGCAAAAGTTCATCTTTTCCTGCACTAAGATTATGAATCGTTTTTGAGTACAATTTCATGCTCAACTGTCGTCACGAATGAGTGGCAGTCTTGCTGTGACATCAACCAATAACTCACTCGCTGAAGCTGAACTCAAAGTTTTGTTCACTCGCTCAAGCTGAACATTTTGTTCACAACATTCCTATATGAAATTTGAGCTTGAGTATGAAATTGTACTCAACACATTTCGTAACCTATGGGCCCGATATTGTGATAGGATGCAGTTTCTAAACTCGCAGTGTGATTGTTATCCTTGGTTCGTACGGTACCAGCTGGCGCACACAGGGTTACTTTTACAGTGCCACAGGATTCCTCCTGTTCTAAGCTAACAATTTAATATTCATGGGAGTGAGACAATACACCAGCTCAAAGTTTCGAATACACAGCAGAATATGCATGCACGTGTCAAAGGGCATTGGCCCGGAGTGCGGAAGGTCGCAGGTTCTATCCCCGGTCATGTCATACCAAAAGACGTTAAAAGATGGTACTTGTTGTTCCCCAGCTCAGAGTCTGTATACCGTGTCTGAGTGGGGTATTCATGTTATATCTGCGGTATGATATACCTCCAAGTGAGCTAGCACTATAAAAACTAACACTATACAAGCAGTATGCATGCAAGCCATGATGCAAGTGAAAATATCTTGAAAGTGGCTTTAAACTCCAAATCAACCAACCAACCAAAACGTGTCAAAGGTGAAAGTGCATTATAGTATAGTATAATGCTATTAGAATGCTATTCACAACCACCAGTATACTTTACAATGGTTTTAGCAAACAAGATGCAAAATTGATGCATAGATACGCATTATTAACGCTACAGTGCCTCGGGCAGTTGTTGTTCACGTGATTTGACATGTGCACACGTATTCTGTGCATTTTCAAATCTCAGAGCTGGCTTGTTTTGACAATTGGAACTATGCCCCTAATCCAATATATTAGAAATGGTAGCAATAAATTGGCACAATAGTTTAGTCAATATCTGTGACATCTAATCTTTTTATCTTCTAGGTCAAGTTTTTGTAGAAGACTGTTTAACCTGGGAGAAAATGCTGGGTTTAATGGAGGTATATGTCAATAATTGCTATTTAGTATTGTAGATTGTATTTCCCTGGATTATAAATAAATCCCCAATATATCCCCCAAAAGTATGAGCCTACCTATCATTTTATTTTTTTTTAAATCTGGAAATAAAAATAATATTCTGAAAACTATTATTGTTTCTATATGGCATAAATTTAATTGTTTTGTTGCTAGAAGAAGAGGCAAGTTCCCATGAGCTGCCATCTTGAAATTAAAGTTTTTCAGAGATTTAATTTAATATGTGGTCTCGTCTAATTTAATTACGGGATAGAGTATGGTCTACCCCTATATATAGTTTTTTACAGTCTAGTTTTGCCCTGAACTATTATAGTTAAAATACAAGGACGTTTGTACACGAGTACACTATATATAGGGGTAGACTGAACTATATTCATATCCTAACATTGGTCAGATTTGTTGAAAAAATCAACTTGTATTAAAAATTCTTTCAACCGTCCGTTTACGAATACATAAACTGGGCTCGTTAACTGGCTGTTCCATCAACTGGGTGTTTCCCCAGAAAGGACATCATGCCACTGTGACGTCGTACTCTATGTAAATCACCAGCTTGTCACGATGTTTGTAGTCATTACTAACAAAGGGGTTAAAGTAAGGCCACATCATTTCATTGGCATTTTGCCAACACTTTACCAACTTTAAAGCACAGTTTGCGCCTTTGTTCTCACACCATACTACGTTAGAATTGTTGTTCTAGGAGAAAGTTGTAGTTGAAAGTCCAGTTCCCATGGAGATGTTGAAGCTGGTCAATGGTGTTGGTCAAGACTACGGCTACATTGTCTACAGGATAACCATAGCTGGTGGTATGGACCTTACACTCCCAGGACATGTCAGGGATCGAGCCCAGGTAGGTCAAATAGCATGATTTCTGGCGTGTACAGGTTTTTGGGAAGCTGAAATTTCTTGTATACCCAGAGATCAAAGGTGTATGAGACATGGGTGCATCTTCTTCTGTTTTTGGACGGAATCCGGTTTTTTAATATTGCCCAAAACGGAAATTCCGTTTTTTGAAATGAATTCGCAAAAAAAGAAATTTTTAAAATAAATAAATGTCTTGAATACTGAGATCGATTATCTGAGCGATTTAAAGTGAAAGTAAACGAACATAGCTAGTGTTGTTGAAGTTGACTTATAAGTTCTATGCATCCATTGTCTTTTAATTTATGAATTATCGTCAGCACATTCAGTTTTTTTCTTTTCAGTCAGATGCACCCATGATGAGAAATTTCAGCTTGTAAAAACCTTTACCGTATCCAAAATGTGGGACAAATTTCATGAGAACCTTCAGCTTATAAAAACCTGTAAACTCAGGAAATCATGCTGACAACTAATAGTATGCCCCAGAAATAACAAATTTATCCAAAATCGTATTAGAACTACATATTTTGGAAAGCAAAAGAACACAATGTTGCTACATCTTTCAGAACAAATAATAAGTTTTTGAAAATATTTTTTTATTTGTCAAAGTAGAAAGTAGAAAGCAGTATTTTAAAAGTTTTTCCTTTCAGATCCTGATAGATTCCATTGAATTGGCCGTTATCGATTGTACAAAGGAAAATCCAACAGTGACACTGTCAGTCAAGGTAGGTACCTCTGCTTCAATTATAATGTGAGGCAGCCTGGCATAAATGTTCGCGAAAGTTACCTTTCTGATGCGATCATGATAGGATGCTCTGTCTGTACCGTGGCAATGCAATTATCATCCTTGGTCTGTCAGTACCAGCCGGTGCTCGCAGGTTTACCGCACCATTCAGCGCTATGGATGTTGCAGGTTTCCTCCTGCCCTAAACTGACAATGATGTAAGTGAAAGAATCTTAAAAAATACATTAATATATTAACCTCAGTTTAATTACATTGAGGATAGTCTAGTGAAATAGCATGTATCTATCATCGAGTGACGTGAGAAAGGAGATGTTTTCACGAGTGGCACTCTAGATACATGAAATATCCTATTTATTATATACTATTATTATATGTTATATATTTATCCATAAAACCTTGAATCGAAAACTATAAATTCTCCCAACCAGACATATGTGTAGTGAACGGCATATGACTAGCCTTCAATAGTTTTACGACAAGTAGAAGTCAAAACAGAAGATATTCATTAAATCAACAAACACGAACAACTGATACAACTCTGGTATATCCTAAACGTTCAACGTGCCGTATCAAATTGTTAGAATAATTGTACGATGAACTGACGAAAATGCCAGTCGGCATCGTGGTTCACAGCGGGTTCAGTAGTACCGTAAGAAGTTCTCTTCACTGTAGTGATTGAGAAATCTCAGTCTTTCACTGTTAAGTATGTAATAAAATTAAATATTTGATAATTTTCATTATTCTCCAGCCAAGTAAATAAAGACATATGGCTGCGTTTTAAAGTGTTTGTCTCACTGGCCTTTAAGGAGGCTGGCCCCAGTTTACCGTGCACAATTCTGCACATGTTTTTGTGGTTGGCGACAATTGAAAATTAACTCAAATGAACAGCTGGCCTCAGACCACAATTAACTTCCTTATTTGTTTATCACTATTTAGCACGTACAGAAAAAAATCATAGTAAATATATGGTGCATCCAATATTTTTGTAATTTTCTGCCAGGTTCTATAGTGCTCTGATGCACATTTGCTGAAATTTTTTGGGTGGGGGGGGTCAACCTTTTCAATTTCCAGATGTTGCTAGGGTAAACAGCTGATGAAGCAGGTGTAGATTCAACTTTAGATTAAATCTAGCTTTGATAATTGCATTTTATTATTTATCATACCCGTTGTAGTAAATAATCCGTTTGCAAGTGCTTTTCCCCCTTTTTTCCCAGCTTGTATTCATGCAGGGATTGGCACTGAGCCAACTACTTTTAATTTTAGTTTTTACTCTTTCATAACCTTAATCATTTATTCACCCAGGTTCCTGGGCATCTCATGTTATGATTTATTTTAGGAAATTGTTTTGTATCATAAGTTTTAATTCACCATTACATAATTTTTATCATATCAATAGTTTATCATTCTCTGTATTCAAACTTATACTTCTGTTTTAATCAAACCTATTTTTTATTGTGCATGTTCTTCATGCTGCATTTCATTTTATCCCATCTATAGTGTAATTAAATATTCATCGTCGTGTATGGATGACAGATTCTGACTGCAACGTTAAACACCAGTTTACTCGCTCACTCCAGATAATTTTCAATTAGTGACAAAGAAAATGCATGTTTGTTGGAAAAACAACAGCTGTGAGGTACCTTGTGTTTAAATTTTAACTTTGATACATATAAGTAAATGGGCGGGTGTTAGCGCAGTGGTAGAACAGTTGGACTTCGGAGCCAAGTTTCCAGGTTCAAACCCCACCCCGGGGGCCCGGCATCAATGTTCGCGAATGTTACCTTTCTGACGTGATATTGATAGGATGCGCTGTCTGTAGAGTGGCAATGCAGTTATCATCCTTGGTCTTGTCAGTAGCAGCCGGTGCTTGCAGGTTTACTGCAACATTCAGTGCTACAGATGTTGCGGGTTTCCGCCTGCCCTAAACTGACAAGCCGTGATATAAGTGATAGAATTTTGAAAACGGCTCTAAACCCCAATTAAAAAAAAATATAAAATAAAATAAATTTAACTCTGTGTTAGTGTATATGTGGAATGGGACCTAGTCTATTATTGGACATTATAGCCAACCATGTAATTTCTGCTTTTCTCATATCATTCATTAATAATGTATATCACTCTGTCTTCCATCTGACCCAGATAACATTTGTTGCAGCAATCTGAGAAGGCCGCGCTGTTGTTTCGGCAATATGTAAAGGACAGTTTGTACGACAGAATCAGCACGCGTCCTTTTCTGAACCTGGTGGAGAAGAAATGGATTGCCTTCCAGATGCTGTGTGCCCTCAACCAGTGCCACAAGGTCAAGGTAAGTAGGGTGAGATCACTGCCTTGAAAGATGAGGGCATGGTGCTCAGAAGTCCAAAGTTCGAATTCGATTCTGACTGAGGTAGATAGGTATTGAGGCATTTTCCCATGTGTGGATTAGGGTTCTGTTTTATAGATTGATTGTAAGGCTGTATGAATTGTAACTCGCCGTCATAATGAGACTTGCGTGGTGACTGACAAATAAGCTTTCACAGACTATCACATTTTTACCTATGTAGTGCAATGAGCCTGGATTTGGCACAATAATTATGCATACATTATTATTACCTAAATTTTATGATCATTATTCCTAAATATCTGTCATCTCTTATGAGAGAAAGATTCCCCACTGCGACATTAAGTAGTAAATCACTCACTCCTAAGTAACGCCATCTTATTTGTCCCCACATGACAGTTGAATATTCGATGACATTGGACGTGTTATCAACTTGACATTGGATGTCTTCTCATACACAGGTATGTCACGGCGACATCAAGTCAGAGAATGTCATGATCACAGGCTGGAACTGGGTGTTGCTGACAGACTTCGCCAGCTTCAAACCCACATACCTGCCAGAGGTGTGTACAACTCCGATGTCATCTGATAGTGTTGTAATACAAGTGTACGCCCTGATAGTGTACACCCTGATGCGCACAAAGCCAGCATTTGTAAAGGGTCTAAACTTAAATTAGGCTCGTTGCATTAAATTAAATTTGAGTTGTAGCTGCGTCTTCAGGGTATTTTTTTAACTCCATGAACACACTATCACTGAAGACATTTGTTTTTCTGAATCTTAGTTTTTTTTTGTACGGTTGCACTACAACTTGTATCAATATAACTGCATTTTGTTGTTTCATATGTAATGTTGGAATATGTGTCTATATGTTGTTTTTTATGTCACATTAGTTATCTGTGATTCTAACATAGTATGGGTTGAGGACAATTAAGTTGGCAATATGCCAATGATGTCATGTGCCCTTACTTTTAACAGCCTCGTTATTAATGACTACAAACACTGCGACGAGCAAGCTTCCTCGTTCTTTAACTATAATAGTTCAGGGCAAAACTATACTTTAATACACTACATTTTGGGGCAGCCTGTACTCTGTATCCCTTCAGCGCTATCACTGTGATGTAAAAAGGATTACTTTCCCTACAATAAAGCACTATCTTATCTTGTCTTATAGTGTGAAAGTCAAACACTTGGATCATCCTGTTTCATTCCAGGATAATCCATCAGATTTTTCGTACTTCTTCGACACATCGCGACGTCGGACGTGCTACATCTCCCCCGAGCGGTTCGTGGAGAGCGGGTTGAAGAACATGGATACGGCCGCCCAGATAGGACCAAACATTGACCTGACCTCCAGCGAGGTCAAGACGGGTGACCTCACTCCGGCCATGGATATCTTCTCTCTTGGGTACAGTAATTGATACAACCATTGATAAATTCATTCTTTCTAGACACAATGTAGAAGTTATTGGAGGCATTGGACCCTGTTGCTCAGAACAACATCGGGCACTGTTCCACAGAAAAATAAATACCACTACGTCATAACTTTTTTTGCATGTACAATGAGTTAAAACTCTGGTCATTCTGAGGGCCTTGATGTATGGAGGTAATGGGCTGACAAGAGTGGTGAGATATGAACAATGCTATATGGTATAAACATTCCTGTACGGCTGCTGTTGTGTTGTAGCTGTGTGATCACGGAACTCTTCACGGAGGGCACGTCTCCGTTCGACCTATCACAGCTGCTGGCATACCGGAGTGGGGAATACAGCCCCTGGAAGATCCTGGAGAAGATTGAAGACACCAGTTTTAGGGTAAACACTTACTATACCTACACCCTTACCTAGAGGATATATGCCTGGAGATCACAGACATTCATTATTAGTAGCGTAAAGTCTTGTAAACATCGGGGCACCTTTTCGTGAAATTCTTGTATCCACTACCAGACCAGAATCTGGTCATAATTGGTCTCAGTTTATATTGCACAAGACCTGGAAAATAGCTAGTTTTTATAGCAGGCATAATTTTTGACTACATGTTAATGGTCTTGTATCGGTCACAGGAGCTTCATCTAATGGTGCCCAGGCCCCCATTCCACAGAACAATCATCCGAGAGTCGTAACTCCATAGCAACCCCATGCTAACATACAGGAGTTACTACTCTCATAGCGCTACGATTGTTCTGTGGAATGTACCCCAGTAGGACACAAGATTAGAGATGAATTTAAGAATGTTATTCAGCAAAAATTTATTATTATTCTAATATATTGGAACACCTCAGTTCAAAAATGAATTATTATATTATAATAGTTATTTTTATTCTCTGATGAATTTGAACACAATTCCAGGAGCTGGTGCGTCACATGATGCAGAAAGACCCAAGTCACCGGCTGTCTGCGGAGGAGTACCTGATCAAACAGAGAGGCAAGGCGTTCCCCGAGTTCTTCTATACATACCTCAAGCTGTACCTACAGAAGTTTGCTGTTCAGCCCATCATTCCACCAGACGACCGCATCTTGTAGTATGTACATTTCATCCAATCTCTGGAAATATGCATTTATATTGCACCAAATCCATTGTAAAAAAAGGTTGCTCAGCATTGTATTACTACCCTGGTGAATGGATCAGTGTTCACACATTTCACATTCTCCACTCCCTAGGGAGTATACCAACCCAAGCTGCCATGTTAGGTTCTGGAAGATTAACATTCACAATTCCATCTCATCCTACTAGGTACCCATTCACAGTTGGGTGGACAAGCAGTGTGAATTTAAGCACATGATGACGTGGGCTAGTCTCAACCTCTGTGACCTCTGCATTATGAGGAGGGGGGGGGGGGCGGGTGGTAGCGCAGTGGTAGAACAGTTGGACTTCGGAGCCAAGGTTCCAGGTTCAAATTCCGCCCCGGGGGGCC
>JAUTBT010002297.1:0-10184 GCA_032361225.1 Lepetodrilus schrolli
TATATATATATCTTTATATTTTTTTCTTCTTGTTTTTTTTGAGAGAGAGAGAGAACAAATATCAGCGTATAAACATTAGTATAATAATTACAGGCGATCGTTTCAATATAACTATGACCATACACGACATATATTTTTGCTGTTAGTGTGCTTCCTACAACTGATCTTACCTCAATGTTGACGAGGAACATGGGCTCCAGCAGCCTTGGTTTAGCTGTCAACATGGCGGCCATCATGCACCGTCTGGTTGCCGGGATGATCTGACCTCCTCGCCTGTGACTGGGATCGCGGTGGATGGACGCGTCCATGATGTTGTAGCGCACGCCTCGCACAGTCTCCTCGCACAGAACGCCCTCGGAGGTGGCCCACTGGAACCCTGCCATCACGCTGTCCTTGATGTCCTGGAGGTACTGGACAGCCCTGGAGTTGTCCACCAGCATGTTGGGTCCACTTCCGGCAGGACCGAAGCACCAGATCTTCCTGCCCTCCGTTATGTCGAAGTCGAATTTTTCGGCAAGGTATCTCGCTCTCTCCTTATGGTCTTGAACAGCTGTTACCTTGCTCTGCAATAGGACAAATAAAATACAATATTATAACATATTTAACTTAATATTCAAGTGAACCGTTGGTATACAGCTAGGAAGAATATTGTCTGTACTGTGGCAATACCGTTATCATCCTCGGTCTGTCAGTACCAGCCGGTGCAGGTTTACTGCAACATTCTGCGCTCCGGATGTTGTGGGTTTCCTCCTGCCATAAACTGACAAGCCGTGATATGTGAAAGAATCTTGAAAGTGGCTCTAAGCCCCAATTCAAAACAAACAAAAAGAAGAATGAATACATTAAAAACTAGTATGCCATATGTGATTAAGCATTTTAGATTTTTACCTCGTCCATCTCCTCAGGAAGTCCTTCAGGCAAGGGTGATGTGGACATGAAGAGACGGCACAGTTTGTTGGACGTCTTAGCCAAGCAAACCCTGTCAGACGTGGCACTCACAGTCTCGCGGTAGCTCACAACAGGGTCCGATTTCTGAAACCCACAAAACAACAATATAAGGTTGCGTTGAAGATGTGTGAAAGTTTGCAAATTGGAAGCATTTTAGACTTTGATAATAAACAGTTTAACGTATCCTACGCTGAAATAATCCTCGACAGATCCGGTTATTGCTCTTTCATACGATACGATACGATACGATACGATAAGCTAAGGACGAACGGCCACGACTTTTATGTGGTTGCTGAGTTCAGTACGCACGGCGTCGAATATTCCCCAGAATGACCTAAATCAGCTACCATACCTCTATATTATATTCTAAGTTCAGTCTTTTCATACTGTCGTGGTCTTATACGAACGATGTGAAAAACTCACCAGAACCACAGTATGAAATTAGCCACCATAGCTCTATATTATGTGCAAGGCATCAACGTCTGACGTCTAATATGCCCCAGAACCAGCACGAAATGACCGAAATGACCGAAATCCACCTACCGTGATGGGAACTCCCGCGTGATCGTCCTCAAGGTCCTTGAGGCATATCTCCAGGTGGAGCTCTCCTGCTCCAGCCACGATGTGCTGCCCTTCCTCTGACGTGCACTGCACCATCGGGTCCGACTTGGACAGCCGCTTCAGACCCTCTACAAGCCGCGGAAGGTCGGAGGCGTTGACTACATCCACGGCGACGCGAACCACGGGGCTGACGGAGAACTTGAGAACCTGACGAACAGTTCCAGAGAGATCCTTATACATGGAGGAAGACTTGAAGTTGTAACAACTACATTTCACTAGGTATATAGGATCAATATTAGAACCATGATATGGAAACGCCCGTCAGTGTTCAAAGGCCGTATTAGTAATGCTGGCATGTTCCACGGAACGATCCTAGTCCCATACAAGAGTATAACTCCAGATACTAGTATAGGAGTTCCGACGACTATTGTACAGCGCTACGATCGTTCTGTGGAAGTGTACCAAGGACTGTTGATATTTACTATATGTATTACGGTAACTTTCTCCTCGGCATACCTTGATGTGGTGAGCCTGCATGAATGTTGTTATGGTGCCGGTCTTCAGGAGGTACTTGTCAATGCCAACTAGTCCTACGATATTTCCGCAAGGGACCTCATCCACTGGTAGGACATTTCCGAAACTCATTAGGACAGTCCTGAAACCATGCAGAAAATTAATTAAGACATGTTCTCGTATATACTACAATTCATACCATCTTAACCTTACATATTACAGTGCACTCTGGCAATACCGGCATCTTTGTACTCCGGAAATCTTCGTATATCGGCATAATTTCAGTCCCGGTCAACGAGAATGCAATTTACATTAGCTGAATAAACCGGCACTCTTTCAAAACCGGCATATTATCTTGGTCCCAACGAGTGCCGGTATTGTCAGAGTGCACTGTATGTACATATGCATAGATAAAAATCTTGAACTGGAAGTGGTCAAGGAGTGAGTCTCCAAGAAAAGCTGTACGGCCTACCTTGCTATGTTTTTGTCGAAGAAATCAATCTTCTTTTCGGCATGGGGACTGTAGTTGGGGCCCATGATCCTGACCTTTTGGCCAGTTGATGCCACTCCAGAAAAAACTCTCCCTATGGCGTAGAAACGTCCCTTGTCTGTTGATGGTACCATCTTCGAAACGTACAGCATCAACGGGGCTGTTGGGCTGCATTCCTTCATTCCTGGAAGAGCAGGAGGATTCAGTTCAATACCAACATATAATAGCTTTGTAGGACATGCTAGAGAAAATGAAATTCTGAAATGTCTAGCATTACTGTTTTATTCTAAATTTTTCCATTCATATGGCCTGCGATCCACGAATGAGTCCTTTCATCTTTTCGTTTTCCTAAGGTCCTTCAACGTAACATATAGAAAGGGTCGTACTATAGCAGGCATGGAACATCATGAGTCAATGAGCGAGTTCTTGTTTTACCTTATAGGGCATCTTTCACCCAATCTTGCCTAGACCACGTGATCTCCTATGCAGTAAACGGCGTCAGCGTAGCTCGGAGTTCTACCCTTCTCTGGGAGAGATGCTTTCACCCATACGTGACGATGGAACATCATGAATGTGGGCAAGTAAATGGGAGCTAAGATTGAGAACTTACCCAAGGCAACAATGTCGTCCTGAGGGCCTTCATACAAGACCTCTGTCCTGTACCCCTGGGCAACTACAGGCGACGGAAGATGGGTCAGAATCATGTCCAACATGGCGTCCGCCGCTGGTAGCCATTTCTTCATAACGTTCGCCATGAAGTGCTTTCCTTCGAGTTCCATATCTTCAGGCTTCAATTTCAAGCCTAGTTTTTCAGCCAATGCTTTCGTCTTTTCCTTCTCTCCCATTTTGGCAGAAGACAGGACCTAAAATTAACAAAGTATGTATATACACTGATGTTTTTAGGGAGATATAGCACATGACAAATTACACGAACCTCTGCCAATGATCTCCAGTATAGTAGGAGGCGTTAGCATAACCTGGAAATCATTTCATGCTCAAGCTTAAATTTTATATTTATGAACAAAACTTAGTTAAACATGAAATTGTACTCATTTGTTTTTCGCAATCTGGGCCAGTATAGATTGAAACTGTTGAGATCATTGCTGAAATCTCACCTTGAACAAAGGTTCAAGGATGAACTTGTTGAACCCCCTCTCTCCGTTCTCGCCTTTGGTTGAGCTCCACCTCTTGGTCAGGGGATCGTAGAAGTTATCTCCCCATAGTTTCGATATCATTTTCTCTTCGTTCACATCAAACTTCCGAGCGTACATCCGGGCAAATTGACGAATACTGAAGCCCCAGCCTTGCAATCCAGACCCCATGCAGACACTGCCGTCAGCTGGATTCAACTGTGGACAATCAAAGGGTATATTATAATAGGAAAGAGGTTTAGTTTAAACATATTTTATTCACAATAGAAAAGGATTTGGTACAAGTTATGCCAACTTAGGCAAAACCAGCTCCTAAAAGAAGTATGTTAACATAATATAGGTGTTTGCTTGTTTGTCCTAAAATACATATATATTAGTAATGTCAAATTGTCGTCAATGGCTATATCCCTTTAAAAAGATCAAAACTATGGGCCTACTCTAGTAAATTGGTAAATTATCGATATTTAATAGATGCATACCAGAATGTCTCCCATGGCGGACTTTGCGTCTTCGTACACTTTGAGGATGACGTTGACGTCCTCCACGATGCGTCTGAGGGTCACGTACAGCTGTTCTGGCTCGAGCTGAAGCTCAAAGAACGCGCGGTCCATCTTGTTCATCATCAGGACGGGTTTGATCCTCTCGGACAACGCCTGGCGAAGAACAGTTTCGGTCTGCACGCATACGCCTATATAATATAAAGAGCATTGTATAGTCGATAGTTAGACTTAATTTTTTTACTCCAATTTCGTTAGGATGCTAACACAGTAACGTATAGTCCTTGTCGAAGATGTTTGGTGGCATTTATTTCGATTTTTGTTTATGATTTCTTTTTACAATTTTTTCCAAAATTGTCAAAAGAAAAAATCATAAACAGTCGAAAAGGTTGCCAGTAATCCTCTTTGACAAGGACTAGGTAACTTCATTTGAAACAGGCCAGTTTTACACTAGTCTTAGAGACCATACATAGTCGATACAGTGAGACTATTGTAAAATTCCAATTATGTTGTGAAATAATAACATTGTAAATAAAAAAAAATCAAGATAGCTTTATAGGCATGTCTTGTCTAGACTTGATTAAAGCTCTGTTACTAGAATGTTCTTGTTTTAAGTAAATATTTTTAGGACAATCCATAATAATAACCATATACTCATAGTACGAAACTAGAAAATACATCAAGAAACGTTTACAATATTATATATTTAGAAATTTAATATCTACGAAAAATAAATTACATGTAAAATAAGAATAGTTTCGCGAACTTTATGAATTGATGTCTATGCCAGAAAAGAATAAATAAAATTTAAAGTTTTAAATTATTTATAAATACATAGGATCTCACCGCTGACGCAGTCGACTACAACCATGGCACCGTCGGTGATACGTAACGCTGCCGTGACCTCCGAAGAGAAGTCCACGTGACCGGGAGAGTCGATGAGGTTGACTACAAACAGGTTGTTAGAGTTAGCCTGCACGCCTGGCACGTGCGACATCTTCTCGTAGTCAACGTCGTAGAACAAGGAGACGGCCCTGTCATAAATATTAATTACAAAATTATGTTTTCGAATACTACAAAATATCACAAATGGAACAATACAATCTTTTTTTAAACTTTTTTTTACTGACATTATTCTACACGTTGTCATATACGTTGGCTGTACGTTCTACACGGTGTCATATACGTTGGCTGTACGTTGATTGATTTGAATAATTTGAGTACTTATTATTCATTTAATCTCTATGTTCTATTTTTTATCTCACACATTTGCTATTACAATTATTATTTTATATTGTCGGTGTGATACTTGGTTTGTCAATACTGTTACTTGGCATGTTTGTGTATATATTGATAATATCCTCTACTCCCCTCTTTACTTCTTTCTTTTTGTCATAGGCTATACTTCAGCTATTGTCAATCTCAATTGTATTTCTTTATATAAACATATGAAATTAATCAAATAAAATATTACTCTTACGTCGATTTGATGGTAATTCCTTTCTCCTGTTCGTCCACTCTGTTGTCAGTGGCGCACTTTTCCCCGGCCTGTGCTGCTGAGATGACCCCCGCACGTGCCAGCAGGGAGTCGGTCAGCGTAGTCTTGCCATGGTCCACGTGGGCGATGACGGAGATGTTTCTGATGTTCTCCCTATTCTCCATCGCCAGCTTCTTCTCCTGTGTCGTCAAGTTCACCTGGAGAAGTTAGAATATATATACATGAAATATGACAATTCAGTGTGCGATGGCACATTCTACATCTTCGTCTTCAAATTATATATTTTTTAATCTGATTCAATTAGTGATTTTATTTTCTTATTTTCATAAAAATAAAATCATTTTTATTATTTTAATTTCAATATGAAAACAAATGTGCATTCACAGTAGATTTGATTGAATTAGTGCTTCACGTCGCAGCGGGAATATTTCACCCATACGCGACAACTAGCATGTGTACATGATATGCACAAAATAGCAATTTAAATGCAATTTATTAATTTAACAATCAATGAAACATGAAAAGTGTTGTACCATCTTTCATTGTATACATACATATGTAGGTCGATATTATTTTGTATTAGATGGATCAACAATATGTCCGTTTTTAAATATCGACAGTTATAATAATAATAATAATAATAATAATAATAATTATTAATAATAATAATAATAGTGCATTTCTAATGCGTTGGACTACAACGAAAAACACATTCTCTCCTCCTGAAGATGCTTTATTACTATCCCAAATTAAAAAATTTCATAAACATGGTTTTCAAACATATAAACAAACACAAAAATAAAAATAAAACAGCATACAAATTTAAAATTAAATAATAGACAAAAGAACATAATATCTGAAAATATTGGCGACATTTATATTATTAGACTCGTAGTAGTTTTCTCGCATCTGTTGACATATCGGTTCTGTTTCGGTTATAATGCTACATGCCATGTCCATACTCTCAAAGGGATACGTAAAACGGTACGCAGAATAATGAGTACTGTAAACACCTGACAAAGGCTAGTGTTGCCTTGTCATTTTATATATCAATAGTAATTAGGCTGATTAACATATTGTATAGCAACGAAATCGTTGGCAAGCTAACCGATACAATATACTAATGTATATGCCTACAAGGTGTCCCAAACCGTGACATTTATTATAATTACAGTAATTTACATGACAAACCATTTCTTGAAGACATATCTCCACTAAAGAGAAATGACGATATTCTGTATCTGCAACTTACCATTTTCTTCTTTTGTCTTTTCCCGGAGTACCTACGGAATTAATACAATCAGTAAGTTATCACGAGCGCAAGGCGCTTGCCTTGTAATGATCACATTTTTTTGTGTGGAGTATTTCACCGGGTCGACCTTATATACTCCAGGTAGACCGGATTGCGAAATATGCTATTCCCGGATGAGTGAACTGGTTGGTTGAGAAAACGTCAGTGGATAAATATAGATATAATGTAATCAATATGTGGTATTTAATATATCGGATAGGGGCTCGTATACTATTACGGTGTCCAGGTGAAAGGATATGTAGCGTCAGGTAGAGGATCGAAGTACTTACGCTGAACGAAGTGAAGATTATAATACATTTATTCGTTTCTGCATTAAAGTCCCAGTCGCCACTTAATTATTAAATTACTAAATTGTATTATGGGCTAGATCCGTAGTTTTTCATGTTGTCACCAGTGATGACATGTTAATATACTACTGTAAACGTATCATTATATATTATACATGTGCACTATCTTGTATATCTTAGTATTAGTTTAAATGATGGCAAATAACACACATAAAGTGAAAACAAATAGAGATAGTCGTTACACATTCATTGCAACAAAAAACAAACAATATGTATAAGCATGTACATATAATTTATTACCTCTGTGTATTAACAAATGTTGTCAATGTATAATAGACATATATATTTATAGAAATAACAGTTATAAATCCTAAGTTAATATTCCAGTACATGTGTTTTTAAAAGTAAATAAGCTAAATACGCAGTATAATATAATAATAATTTGCACGCTTGAATAAACAAAGGAACGGACTATAGTTTCAAGTTGTTGTGAAACATTCAGTTTATCGTCAGAGTTATCTACCTTTGATTGCTGTGTAGCAACATGTAAACATTTCGCTTTCCACGTTGTATCAAGTTTACCTCAAAAAGATATTAAATAATGGTTAGAATGAGTCTGTTCGTCTTGTACACACATGTTGTGGTATAATGACACAACGGATGCAGTATGACGAGTTATATACTCTGTTTCCCTCTTATTACTGTAAATTGAGTAAAGTCCACATTTGCAAAGAATTTGTTGTATCCATTTTATGTTGATTTTTTTTTATCTTACACGTTATTATTCATCATGGTTGCATGGTTAGTTGTCAGAATAATTGCTCTACAGAGCTAACGTTATTTGCTATTTACATATCCAACGTTAAATAAAGTTTCTTCTACATTTATTGAAATAAACATTAATTATCATTATTATTGTTGTATTTATATAAGTACACATGCAATTTTACTATCTACCCTTCTCTTGTGCAGGGCAATGCCAGTGCTGTTTTAACACAGGCAGAAGCCAGGGAATTATCACAAATTACCCCATGTAAGTAATTAGACAATCGCAATGTCAGTTCTTAAGCCATTGCTTGTTAATATAACAACCCTGCAACAAGAGTATGTGTCATTAGATATTTTCCACATTATTACCTTGCAATTAACCTTCTTCCCACTGAAGGCTACCAGATATGCCCAAGTGTAGTTACAGTATTGCTTGCTATGAATGCAGCGAGGACATTCTCAAAACTCACAATTTTACATAAATTTAATAATGATTTATATTTATTTATTGCTTATATTGCTGCCGGAATATTTCACCCATATGCGACAACCATACATTTCTATTGGTAATAAATTTAATATAATAATAATAACAATAATAATAATGTAATATTTACAATGAACATTATGCAGGCATACTACTTCCTCAAGGTGCTGCAAATTGGTGAATAAAAACGGAATTCTCAATAAGATATCTATATTTTCCAGTTGCACGGAAAGATATTGAAAAACTACTGAAACGGTACAGTGACTTTGACTCGTCAGAGAGAGGAATAAGGGGAATCCCCTATGCAGAATGCGTTGCTATGCCAGAGTTCACTGGCAACAAGTTTGCCCCAAAGGTGATCTCGAGCCTTCAGGATCACAACTCCAGAAGGGTGTATCCCAAGCAATTCCTGCTGATATGTGCTACTCTCAACTCAAAGACATCGCCACAGAAGAAGAAAGAGTGTATGTACCATAATTCTTCTGTTAACTCAACCCCCTAGTATATATATCTTCTTGTATGAAATATTTTATTCTTAAATCTTTATGAAATTATAAAGAAATTTCTGCAGAGAACCACGGTTTTGTAAATGAAAATTTAGATTAAATTGCAAATGATACTTAAGCCATAGTTCATCGATTCCCTGCTTTTAGGATCTACAGACCCGATTTTAATATTAAATTACTTGCTAACTTACACAGTGTGGTGGCACATGGTCCCGTGTGGTGGCACATTGCACGGTTGACCACTCAGGTTAAAGAGAAGCACATTTGAGCTCGGCTGGTTCGTAGATGGGTGACCGAGAACCTGATCGTGTCTAGGATTCATTCCTGTGAGGAAGCCTGTAGGAAGCCTGTTAATTAATCACTCATTTTCTATGGAATTTATATACAATTCTTAAACATTTACATGAACCAATCACGTTTATCCATACATTCACTATAATGCTAGTATCGTATCATAATGATAGTAAATGCTGTTACTTCAGATCTATTTGACATGTTCGATGTGTACAAGACTGGTGTATTCACCCATGACGAGATGTTCCGGATATATAAGACACTGTTTGCATCGGCCGTCACTGATGATGTCATCCTCGACTTGACCTTTCGTGCCCTCAAACACCCTGATTTACATAACCAAGGGGAGGTTACCAGGCAGGAATTCCTCAAAGTGAGCTATGGGATAATTATTCTCAATTAATTTACAGGACATCCTCGTTCTTAATGTTACGGAATGCTAAAGCAGTTTTTGGCCCGATGCCGTCAGAAAAATAATAATACAAAAGTAAATGTGATGTCTAAATAAATAGGATCCCATGTCCCGTGGGTTAAATAGGATCCCATGTCCCGTGGGTAACATGCTTTCAACAGTTTATGCATGGCGTTAAATATTAGGATTAGTTCAGTTCCAATTCTCCAATGGCATACTTTCTATTTCCAGATGATTCCTGACAATGAGATCATGCAGAAGATGACAGTGGATTTTCAACTCGGATGACCGTAATATCTTCATATTACAAATAGATAATGGAAAAACAATTGCTGGCTTTGTTGCTCAACAACAATGCAAACTTGACATTGCATGTATGCATACAAATCCCGCCCCGGGGGCCCGGCATCAATGTTCGCGAAAGTTACCTTTCTGACGCAATATTGATAGGATGCGATGT
>JAUTBT010002298.1:0-10183 GCA_032361225.1 Lepetodrilus schrolli
TTTGCTATATAGTGCCGCTATATCCTCGTATAGTTTGCTATTTAGTATCGCTATATCCTCGTACAGTTTGCTATATAGTGCCGCTATATCCTCGTATAGTTTGCTATTTAGTATCGCTATATCCTCGTACAGTTTGCTATATAGTGCCGCTATATCCTCGTATAGTTTGCTATTTAGTATCGCTATATCCTCGTACAGTTTGCTATATAATGCCGCTATATCCTTGTTAAGTGTGGCGTACGGTGGGACTATTATGATTCTGGCCTTATAATTATGTTCTGGTTCCTATATTGGTTGTTCGTGACTCCGTTAAAACGGAGTGCTATGGTGGGCGTATACATAGACGGACAGTCTACAGTGCTGACGTTACCTCTTACTGTGATAGATCACGACTAGATCTTTTTAAATGTGAACCTCATATCTAACGTCACTGGATATGTCATCGATACAGGTGTTCCATATTCAACCTCTGATCATCTGCCTGTATTTGCATATGTGAATTTATGTACCCACTAGACAATGCTATGGAATTAGATTAAACTGGAGAAAAGCAACGGAGATTGACATCATGATGTACAGATACGAAACAGAAAACTGCTCCCGTGACAACTATGTTAATGAAGGTGACCAGATATCTCCTGTTGGCTATATTGAAGATTATAACGACTTTATTGTGCCATCCCTCCATGATTCCACAGAGAACACTATTTCCATGCACCAGTTTTAACTCGCGATTAAAACCCTACTGGAAGAAAGATAAAGAAGCGAAATGAATTTTTAGAAGAAAGCACAGACGAGCAAAACAGCGTGTACTTGACGATAGACTTGATGAAATATCAAATGCAGCTGAAGTTGACAAAAAAAGAATACTTCACCACTATTAGACAGTCATCAAGAATACGACGCCACATTTCTAATATAAACTTTGAAGATTCTACATCTACTGAACCATCTGAAATGTGCGCAACCTTAGTAAATACTTCAGTAAATTAGCTACGCCACAAATGTTACCTAACTTTAATGAAACATTTACTGGCCATATAACTGATAAAATCAAGCTAATTGTACAACAGGAATCGCAATGTGAAACAGACGAAAACGATTCACCCCTCTCCGATCCATTTAGCATTGATGAAATATGCTCAATTGTAAAATCACTAAAAACGGGCAAATCCTCTGGTCCTGATAAAATAACACACGAACATCTTGTACTTTTGTTTAACACTATTGTAAAATGGGAATATATACCAAAGTCATTTCATGTCGGCAAAATTCAGACCCCAATACTAGAAAATATAGCGTATTACCAGAAAAGGCATTCGAGTGTCTCCTGTGCATTCCTTGACAATGCCAAAGCATTTGATAGAGTATGGCTCGATGCACTGTTTATCAAAGCGCATGATATGGGAATAACAGGTAAAACTTGGCGTATCATTCCAAATGCATACATGTTAATGCAGTCTTATGTACCATACCGTGAATTTACTAGAAAACCCTTCCCTATTCACAAGGGAGTAGGTCAAGGTCGTGTTATGTCAGCCTGGCTATTTACTGTAGATATTAATGACCTATTAGTGGAACTAGATGCTACCCGACAAGGACTACTATTGCCGTGGGGCCATTATCCTGGGCAACTGCTTGCCGATGATACAACTGTTGTGAGTAGTTCACCATCGAGCATGCAGTCTCTACTCAACGTGATATTTAACTATGCATGTAAATGGCAATTGGTGTATAATGCTAGCAAAACGTGCTATGCTAATTTTCTCTCCATATAAAGATATCTACGCAAATATGATATGTTTGATGTACTAGATGCCTACATTACAACGTCAACTGTTCCCCCTAAATATATGTATTTAAACGTTTGGTAAACAGTAGTATTTCTGCATATGAATCATCGTTACCTCACCTGACCTCTGCCGATATGTTAATATTAGATCGAAGAATGTGAATAGATTGTGGTCGCTATGTCAAGTATATCGTGATCATTTTTATGACTTTGCTACAATTGTTAAACTTGCATCATGTAAATTAACTTCTGGTGAATGTCAATGCGGAATGTATGTATATTATAGTATTAACATGTACTTATGCATTGTAGTATTAATCTTGATGAAATAAATGTATTTTCTAATGCTTGTGTGATGTTATTGATGTCGAATGTTTTCTACAATTATGGGAACATGATGAAGATGAATTTATTCTGCAAATCCAACTTGGAGGAATGCCCTCATATTTTGATGAAATTTCACTAAATGCATATTACCTAATTATTAAGATAGGTTCTCGTTTTGTGTCAAAATGTTTTAATGCACATCAAGTCATGTTTTGTGTCGAAAAAATACTATATGCGAACACATATTCTTTTAACGTTTTAACGTTAACGTCGGGGAAATGCCATTCGACCCCATAGTGAATGTGTTTCTAGTACAATTGAATGATTGATTTATTTCTTTATCTAATACAATTAAAGTCATATTGTTTTTGTGACAAACATTTACCAAACATTTACCAAAACTCTACCAACATTTTATTTGAAAGATTACGCAGCAAGTCGGAACCTATAGATTTAAATTAGACCTGAAACGAATAGCAAATATGTTATTCGAATATTTGTTTGTAAGCATTCTATTCATTTTCGAATATTCTTTTCAAATCTAATTATAATATAATGTTCTAGAAAGTGACATTTCCAGTAATATTGTCACCCTATATTTCGATAAAATTTTTAAAAAAAACACCCAACCAATATCGTCTCGAATGTACGGTCAATACATTTCTATTGTTGTCTTTTCTGACTAGATATTGAGCAGAAAGATTGAAATAAGGTCTGAAATGTATCACGGAAAATAAACGTGCGATCTACAACTCTTCTGCAAATGTGTTCGAATATTCGAATGTTGTTTTACTACTCAAATATTCGTGATTTAGTATTAATTCGCGAATATTCGAATATTCATTGCAGCTCTAATCACAATGGACTTAAAAATACAATTCTCGGGTCGGAAAGTGACATCCTCTGAACCGGATTCTTCTTCATATTATAAAGGATTGGCCCAGACTTTGCAAGTGGAATCTGACCCAACTGTAGAGTATAATAGTGTCATCTCAGGCATGAGAAGGAGAGTATCGTATTTTAGACACAATGCATTAATTACACACATGCTATCGATGCAAGACAGGAAACCCACTGTGCATTGCGTAATTAACATTTTCCAAAAACTGCTTCACACCTTGAGAATTATAATAAAGCTCGGGTACTACCAGCAATAATTATGAGAAATTCAGTCATATTACCTAAGAAAAATACATGAATAATGTTGGATCTTACATACTAAGCGTCTTTGTGATAGACATATGTTAGCATGGTGTTAAGATTATTTGTAGCATTATATTTAGCATAATATTTTGATTTTAAGAGTTAAATTACACCAGAAAGTTTTTAAAGTGCACTTCTAAAATAGGTGGTGCGATACTTCTGACAGAGTGTACCGGGTATACTATTAGTTAAAGTCCCCCCTCCTATACGAAACGGAGTAAATCTAAGAAGGTATTAGTAAGCGAAACATCCAACCTTAGTTAAGGTGTAGTCTATGAATAATCTAAGCGTTAATTATTCCGTTTCGTACATTATGTTTTTTAAAAACTTCATACTCATGGATTTGTTCGCTCCATAGACAAGCATGGAGCAAACTATCGTCACAATATTCACTCATTAACTCCTATTTAGGGCAGTTTATAAACGAGGAAAGCCTCTATTTAGGCAGGCCTGTATTAATTTCCCGACGCTCCAAAATCAGGCTCCGAGATTACGTAATCTCTGGACTCTGCCTCTAATCAAGGCAGGCCTAATTTCAAGGCTGGCTTTTCTTCCATAATTTACGGTGTATATAATATTGCGTGATACTTTTAGGTGTGAAATTACAAATTAGATCACGTGAGTGAGACATCCGAGTCCCTAGATGGAACAACCCGAGAACCCGGATGATGTTTACTCACCAGTGAACTCCTTTCGTTTGAACATTATCAATGTTAAAGTACAAATTAGACTACACTGTGTTCATTGAAGGTGATCAATGTAAAGTCGAGGTACTTACAGGGAACACTTACTTGACAAACAGAAGACGTGAAAACGAGCTGACATACTTGTGTCCGCTTTACAACATGGTCGTACAGTTAAGACTATAGTAGTCCCGGCGTAAATTAGGGCGTATGCAATGGTGCTACAGATAGCATGAATTTGCTTATCATCCTCATGTGGCCCGTTATCACCAACTGGTGCTCGCATGTTCACTGCAACACTCAGCGGTCGGGTGTTGCAGGTTTCCTGCTGCCCTAAACTGACAAACCGTGATATATGTGAAATAATGTTGAAAGCGCCTCTAAATCCATATTCAAGCCAAGTACATGTACACCGACATTATTATGCTCGTTAGTCGTGGACATCTTTTATAGTTGACCGTTGATCTAAACATACATGTACACAACATAACTCTTTAAAAGGTTATCAACATTTTTAAACTGACGTAATTGTCCGAAAGGATGTATAACTTATTAGAATAGTTTATTGCTCTAGATTTATGTAAAAGTTTTGAGAAAAAATAAACAATTATCTTTTTTTCTAGTAAACATAGTTATATCAGAATATGTAGTAGCAATGTTAATGACCTTTGACCTACTCAAAGACGATATTTCTACTTTAAGCATCTGTACATCTAATGAATGTCATTATATTATACGCCCTTCCTCTTCTTACTTCCCGGTCCCCGTGCGAAACATCAACTTTACCTGATTTGGACTACATAAGTGTTTTCAAATGTGCTATGGGCTAGCAATACTCTTGCAAGGTCCAGTGAGTATGATGTCGTCAGGCAGTCAGTAATAAAACAAACATAAACCTTCCTCGATCCCAAACTGTTGCCAGGTGTCAGCTACCATACGCAATATTGCCAGTTGCAGGGTATGCACTATCGAGTTTACAACACACTCCACTCTAATAAACATGTCGATACAATTATACTAGCACCCTGGATACATGGCCCTGATACTAGTATGTATATATGTGTATGTGTGTGTGTGTGTGTGTGTGTGTGTGTGTGTGTGTGTGTGTGTGTGTACGCGCAGTGGGATGGATATCGTCCTTTTCAAAGACGTTTAGTGGAAATTTGTTCTTGCCAATAATTTTATACGGTCAATGCAAATTTTCAGAGTACAGACAATTTAAAAGAAATAATCATTACAAATCCAAAAGAATTGGCACGAAAATTATTATTTTTTGGGAAAGGACAGGGCCATGTAGAGTGGGCCCAGTATGTCTCTTCGGTCAATACTAAAAAACATAACCTTTTCTATACACTTCATAATATATCCTCGCAACATGGGTATTCGTGGCATTAAGGATTGTAGAGATAGCATATACTCGCGAATTGCTAACTACAGCTGTATTATACTTGGGTTTTCTTTCACTTGAATACCACTATCGACATTGCCTTTATACAACTGACTAGGAGGTTGACTAGACAAGTAAAGTGGTGAGGCATATATATATATATATATATATATATATATATATATATATATATATATATATACGTAGACACGGCAATCAGTACATGCCATCGTGAGTTTCTGTATACCCGCTCTACAGTGTTAACGACATTCTAACATCTGCTTTGACATTTATTAAAGTACGTTTTAAACCAACCAGGAAGTACGGGCGCTGTTTACAAGAATGTCGTTAGACAAGTACGGCGTTGTGATGGGTATATATTAAATACAATAATAGACGCGCGTACTGTATGATATATTTGTGAGGGATATACGTGTGTATATAGATCATCAGAGCATTGCGTATTATTGACAGTGAACGCCCCACGATTGGTTTTATTGATTATTTGAACAGTGGTGTCTCTGTAATAGGGGCCGTATAAACTCCGTATATCATTTGTACGAAACAGTATAAGTACCAGGTACATCTTGAACTTTAAGAATACGTTAGACATGCTGTAGATACGCCGTTTCGTCATTTTTCATTTTGAACTTTGAGTCACGCACAACGTTATGGTAGCTGAAGTCTGATTGGCTAACTGGCACTGGTCCTAACTTGATAGGTTGACTACGTACTGACTTATAAATGCATAACATGTTGAAATATCCAAACAGATTGGGTGAATATCTCCGAGAGTAGACGCATATAACATCTACACGTCTTTCATATCCTCTAAATCAAATATTGTCCGATTAGTTTGGAATATCCATGAGAAATCCAGGTAAAACCCAAATATAAATATAATAATTCTCAGATTAGTTTATATTACTATAGCTACCAGCCAACCTCCTACACAAGACAGGCACTAACCCTCGCCATGCAATTCGATTAAAGCAATAATATTTTTTTAAAGAAATATTCTTAAAAAGAAGATTAGACCATCCTGCACCTTAAACCAAACATAATACATTATATAACAGTTCACCATGTTGCCATCGTGCATATATTTGGCCGCCAGTTATAAGTTTACAAATCTATTAAAAAATTAAGATTTTTTTTTCATTTCCGTATGTCTGCAACGTTACAGACTGTAGGAAACCGAACATAATTTAATTTTAATTAGATTCCCAATGTCTGAAATGCATTCATAGAAAAGAACGTTTCGGAATGTTCTGTCCTATGCAAGTTAACACGGTGAAATATTTAATTACTCCAGCTTAACATTCACTATACAATCCAACGTGTTACTTTTCTTACATATATGTTACTTGGCTAACTGCCCATGTAAATTGATAAATAGAATACGTACAATGTCATTACCATATACACATGCATTTGGTTTACAATTTCCTGTAGATATTCATACACCTGGCCCCTGTTTCACAACGACATCCTATATTTAAGAGCTCCTAACTTTATGACCCAGTTTATCACCTCCTAAGTTAGATGCCGAGTTAAGAAGGGATAAGACTTGTGACGTTGTTGTGAAACACTTGTTACGAGGTGACAACCTTTAGGACTGGCTTAGGAGCTCCTAAATAGTTAGGAGGCCGTTGTGAAACAGGGGCCTGGTAGTTCTTTGGATTCAATATGTAGGTTAGTTGTAAAGAAATGACCACGCAACCCCCCCTACCCTTTCTATGATTTTTATAGATCCATTATGCAGATATCACACAACATAGACTTTGGGAGTGCAATAAACCCATGCTATAAGTATAAGTATTTTCACTAGTGCAATAACACAATGAATTATTGTAATTATATTCATACGCGATGCCAAAGTCTTTTTAGACCTCTTTTAGAGCTTAATTTGTCGAATATAAAGTTAAAACATATTTATTAATATTAACACATTTACTTGGAACTATATTGTGTCTGCTCGCTTTAACCCAGTTCCCAAGAAATTTGCCTATATAGTGTTTGTGACTTAAAATCGACATTACATTAGTTTCTACAGTTATGTGAGAAATTGAATCTCACATTCGAGTTCACACATTATTTAATTTATTAAACTCGTTGGCAAAAACTGATATTATGCTTATTATTCTTATATGAGCATTACACTACATATTAATATACTAATAAGTAAAATCTCTTCCATTTGATCGTAGATGGTATTTGGTTCATTGCAGGAAATTAGGGCACAATGGCCGATTCGGTCTGAAATGTCTGCACTTGTTTAATGCGTACCGGTCGCATTGTTTGCATTAATATCCTGCTCGCAATAATTTCGTGATTTACAGTATGTCACAATGCAAATGACTTACTTGAATGTTTCCTTACAGATCTAGCGACATGGCTTGGAGGACATTTCTCTGCGTGCTACTTCCGTACGTGCTTTCATTAGCAACAACTAGTACCACTACAACCACCACCTACAGCTCCCAACTACTACCATCTACAACCACCACCTACAGCTCCCTACTACTACCATCTACAACCACCACCTACAGCTCCCAACTACTACCATCTACAACCACCACCTTTACAACAACAACTACCACAGCAAGTATCGATGCTACAGCACCAATTGCTACTGCTACAACAACTACAACCACCACCTTTTCAACAACAACTACTACTATTACTACTACTACAATCCCTACATCAACTATTACATCAACAACTACCACAGCGATTATCGATACTACAACACCAACTTCTACTTCTACAACAACGACAACAACAACAAAATCAGCAGCAACAACAACACAATCAACTACTACTCAAACAAGTACTGTTATAACTGCCTCTTCACCTACTACTACTACTACTACTACTACTACTACTACTACTACTATTACTACTACTACTACTAGTACTACTACTTCCAATAATAATAATAATAATAATGATAATAAGAATTATTATAATAATTTCTGTGTTTATTATATCGCAATGGACTATTCAAATGATTAATTCAGGAATGATACTTGATGTATGTCTTAATTGCTCTCCATTAACTAGTTTCTCATTAGATTGAAAGCAAAGCTTGATTATCATATTGTGTAGCTACGTTTGCTTTGATGTATATATATAAATATAATGTAGCTACGTGTGCTTTGATGTAGCATTCTTTTGCCGTCCTCGTATCGCCGGGCTATACCGAAGTCAATGATCTTGCTCTGGTTGGTGGTGCTGGAGATTCCCAGGCTTTACGTCGAGGTGCAGGATTCCCCCATGTTTGAACTTCCAAAACAACTTTCCTTGAATCGCCAGTATAAACTTCCGGTAAAAAACCCCATCTGTTATCGTAATCCTTATTATATTAATGCACTAATGGGACAACTAGAAGTAGTACGACTGAGTGTAAAGGGGAAACACCTAAATTTGCTTTATCTCGTTTTAATTTAGTGATTCAATGAACATTTGTGTATGTATTGTAGAGCTACATATATGTTTAATAGGTATTACTTGGAAATGATAGATAGAGAGATATTTTATTTAAGTGTTGTACAATGTACTTGCATATGTACACATACGCCCGACTTAAACAACAATCCAGCTACACCATAGGTTTAAAGGAATACAATCACAGGTTCTTGACATATTTCAGACGTATTTTACCTGAAAGTATATCCTTAGTTTCTCTCATGTTTTTATCAGGTCCGTGAGAGAGTTACTTTAATGTTTAGTAGGTTGAACAAATTCATATAATGCTTTCCACAACTACTCCATATTTGTGAACTGCACCTGCAATAGAACAACAATTACAAATAATAATGTTTAAATACTTTCTGATTATTTACTTACAGTATGTTGCATTCTTGATATTTCAGACTTGTCCATCCTGTTGTGAAGACAAGCCAAAGTGAACCATGAATAATAATGTCGGTATTTGCGTGAACTCTTACGTTTTTATATGAATCGAGGAAACAATAATTATCGTTGCTGCGCTGTCTGTAGTCAACACATACCAGTTTGCTTTTACTTACTAGTTATAATACTTGTTAACACTTGCTATAGACACTCATCTATCGGTCACTAATTCCACCGCACGGTTCCTTGAGGTAAGGTAAGTGTGTGTGTCTGGGAAGTGACAATTGTGAGACATGTTTGAAGTGTGTGGATGTTAAGATACCACTTAGATTGTATGCGATTAATTAGGGGACACGCATTTACCGTTTAGTATAAGCATGTTTTAAAGATATATTGAAGTTAAACACTGCTATGTTTAAGTGACAACACCTGCACCAGTTTGCAATGGAAGTGCAGTACTAGGTGGATATTGTTCTACTGGACGCTGCATAACACCCAACAGCGCATGCGTAACGGCCTCGGACGGAACGTCAACTTGCGCATGTGCCACCAAATATGTTTGGACCAAGGATACCTGCTCTTTGGGTAATTTGAAATTACTTTATAATGAACCCTTAATAATAATAATAATAATCATGATGATGATAAAGATAATAGGAATAATAATGATGATGACGATGATGATAATAATAATAACAATAATAATAATAATAATAATACCATTATATCTTCAAGAATGGTGTTAATAATCTTTCTTTTTTTTTAGGTCCGTCCAAACTTACAAGTCAAGCTACACTTGAGTTCAACATCGTTTTGCCTGCCTCCGTTGGCGCATCAGGTATACACAAACAGACAGAAACAGACAGACACACACACACACACACACACACACACACACACACACACACACACACACACACACACACACACACA
>JAUTBT010002299.1:0-10181 GCA_032361225.1 Lepetodrilus schrolli
AGTATATGTTTATGTAACGTCTGTCCCCTATTTTGTAACGTCCGTCACGTTTGCAGCTTTGTGTAAATAACATGTTCTGGTACTTAAATAAAATATTAAAATAAAAAATACCAGACAAAAAGTTATCTTTCTATGCATTATTCCATTAGCGTAATATGTCAAACAATAACAAAAATACAATAAAACTAAGATTTTTTTGTGTGGAGTTATTGGCCACTTTACTGTGCAATAGGCCATATAAAGTCAAGTACAAGTATATTATTGATTAACCTAAGGAATCGCATGGTCTGAAAACTAGGCATAAATGTCTATAGATGCAGTGGTTTCGTGGAAGTTGAAGGTCGCATAATATTGATGAGTTTGGTTAATGGAATTTACAAAACTTTATAATGCATGTATAACCCCATTAGTAACCTATGCAAGGATTATCTTACTACTTTAATGAATAGTAATTATTCAGTCATGCATGTATGTCCATTATATTAGCCATCACGTACTCATTCCCTAACCAATGACGTCCCAACCACCTATGTCCCATTGTTACGTTGATATAATATACTGGTATTCATGGTCCTGTACCGGAAGTATATTAATTTAAAGGCATACAGCAGATATATTAAATATAATAGTAATGATTCATGAACGCGTTTAGGCGGTAAATGTTCGAGCACGTAATCCGGGCATTATACGAGATGACTCGTGAGTAGGTAGGTGGCGCAATTTACCATGATTAATGCCTGAAAAATCGATTTTCAATTTGGCATTTTGTGCATAATGTTCAGTGCATGTTCGAGATCCGATCCATCAATAACGGCGCTTCATTGCTGCAGGGGACAATGATGCCATATAAATCTACCTGCAACTCTCTTGTTTGAGTGAGACCCGAGGTTGTTAATTATAGCAAATGTTTAAAGCTGCCTGTTTTAAAACATTGATTTATATTTGAATGAGATAACAACTTGCATTATCGACATTTTTGTGTTTCTTTCATTTTGTTGAATTATCCTGGAATGGGTGTTTGAAGATAGTTCTATACGCTACAAATGATTTAATAATTTAATTCGTATCTATTTCTAGACCTGTATTTTCTCCGAAGTTGTGTATCTAATCAGAAATTGATACGGTGTACACTCGCGTTACTCGGATAAACTAATTGCAACATATTTTGGACATCAGAATGGTCAGCAAGATAATCTAGCATATCATATATTTGATTAAAACCGCATTTACAGAAGCTAAGGTGATTTTGTATCAGCACCGGTCATGTTGGCATAAAAGACACCATTAAAAGTACAGTTATAAATATATGGGAACCCAGAGAATGTCCACATTGTGTTACATCATTCTGGGCACTAACTTACAGATGGTTTATAGATGGTTTTAAGCAGATCCCCAGCGGCTTTATCACCATACATTTGTTTTCCTCATTCCTGTATAGAGGTAGCCACTTCCTTATTTTTATGTAGAAGTAGCTCGTGTGTTGTACATTACACAGTACGACCATTGCGCTATTCATTCATCATGCCACTCGGCGACCAACATTACTTGAAAGTGATGACCTGTGCATAAACCAAATAACAACTTGGTATCCAAATGTATTGAAACATCCTTTGTACTGTGTTGTACCACTTAAATGATTGATTGATTTTGCGACCTATTTGTATATTGTATCAACACACTGTGTTCAGATAGTTTGCTATTAAGTGGCTAGCCGTGTAGCTGTATTTGTAATTACTCACCGAGTTTGTACCCAGCTTACATCAAGGTGCATGCTCCCCCAAGATAAACTGTCTGTGCTGCCAGTATAATCGGGGAGAAATCTAGGACAGGTTTTTAATTATTCTTGAAATAGACACTATTGTATTGCAAAGTGAGTGCATCAATAAATAGTCCACACGCTGTCTTCTCTTTGGAATGAAGTCTATAAATAAATCAATTTTCGCTATAGATTGAAATCTTTGTTATAATGCTTTTTTTATTTTTATGTAGAGATATTATCGGAAGTTTACCGGAATATTCCATTAGTTTTCAATATATGGACACCCACTGGTATGGACACCCACCACGGTGCATGAAAACTGACGGTTACACTAGGAACCTAGCTGTTTAAGTTTAATTGGGGTGAGGGTTGTTTATTCGGTAAACAGCTATATATAGATGTACATGTATATTTAATCTATTAAAAATATGTCAATTATATTTAACAATATATCGTTAAAATGCGAATAAATTTCAATTGCTATATATGCATATAATACATGGATTAAGTAGGTCTATCACACAATCTCTTTGTAAGTTTCATCATGTTAAAAACAATAGTACACAAGCGAAACTTTAATTACTGAATTGTATGGTGTTTTGTTCTTAGCGAAGTGTACATGTATAGCTGTAATTTAAATACTTCTAAATTAAAAATAAATCAATACGAATACATAAAAACAAAACCAACTAGATACCTGTTGTATATGTTACAGTCAATCTCTAAAGTCAGGCAATGCGTAAAATGTTTGAAACTTTCAGTGACTTTCTTTCCACTCAGTCAATTTGTAAAATGCCTGAAATGATAAAATGACACTCTGATCTCTTGGATTATATACTAGAATTAGTAATATATAGTGAATACAATTGGTATTCATATCCATACTGTATTCCATAACATTGATTATTGATGCAGTTCTATGCATCGTGAAACGAACCCCTCAATGTTTACTTTATTTTTTAGTTCATCAGTGTGATAACATCGATAACTTTTACAATGTCAACGTTCTTCAGATATGTCATTACCACCAGATCGATCACACCCAGGAAATGTAAAAAAAAATCATGGAATGATTACAGGGTGGCCAAAAACAAATGCCACCCATGAATATGTTGATAACTTTCAGAAAAATACTGTATTTGAAGAATTCACAATGATAGCTGTGGAATTTAAAATGTGATAGGCGATATTCATCTCTATTCTATTTCTGACATTACTTTTTTTTATTTATGTAGTAATACCAGCAGGCAGCTCGCACTGGGTATGCAAATGGCAAAGACGATCTAGTGAGTTAGTGATTAAACATATCTCTCAGTTAATCCCAGATTACATGTAAAGGAATATCTAAATACTTTCTTTGTCAACTATTTATCTACAGTCGTTAACAGCTGTTACATGAAATTTAGTATGTCCATATATGTTAATAAAAAGTTATACATTTGCTGTAATTAATCAGTCCTAGTTAATTTCTAAGTTAAGTAAAACGTGCCGTGAATATGCGATATACTCGATATAAGCCTAAACGAGTCGGTTTAATTTCTATGATTAAGCATCTACTTCAGAAGCAAATGTACGCAATATCAAAATACCCGAATTTTATAGTAATGCACTTAAAAGTTAACTTGCTGTTTCTTGCTGAAGGAATCAACTTCGAATGACATTTATATCTCTTTAAATGTTGTGTTCTGCTCATATATTACGCAAAGGAAGTTTACAGTGACAGCAATTTATTAACAATTCCATCGAAGAGAGTTGGTGGAACCTTCTGGTTCCGTTATTCTTAATACTGTTCCTAAAAACATTTTGATCCATTTTAGTAAATGGTTAGTGTCAAGGGCATCGTGAACAAAATACATGATGGTATACATTTGTAAGCGATATAGCATGTCAACCAAAGAAACATTTCACTTCAATAAAAAAATAAATAACATGATATGAGGACGAGAGAAGCATGGAATATACATTCCAAAATATAATTCCTAGATTCTACATGTTCCTTCTGAAATCTTTCCAAATTGATGTGCCATGTTTCCAGTTAAAGATATATCGGTACAGATTAAGTTGTCGTATTATACAGAATTGGAGTTAAAACATGCAAAGTACATACACTTAGCATACATATTTATCGCTTTTGTACCTCCAAATATATTTTCACCGCTGTAGGATAGGCAAAATTCCATTGCAGTTTACATTTCCGGTAAGACCCGAATAATCAGTTGGTAATGTACTGTAAGATCTCAATTTTATAAATATTAATAGACTAAGGGGGATAATTATAATCACTGAATACAGTCAAAATAACCTTTCACGAAGCTACGAAATTATATATATTTAAAAAAATAATAGCATATGAAGATATTTAAAACCAGTGGGATATGCGGAACATGTAGCTGGTGGCCCAATATACGTGTGTAGACACATACGTTTGACCACGCACTATGTAAACAAACCCGTGATTGTTTGCCTTTAAGCCAAGCTAAAGAACATCACTTAACCGTCTCTGGAAGACAAATTATTTCGATATTTTAGAAATTATTTTATCTACTTTTTTTCCCAGTGCAGATATCTTTCTTACGGCTACGTGCACTTGCTATATATCAATATTTAAAGATAATACGAAACACTGAAATATATAAGTATAATATCGCTTTCATATCAGAATTATACAAGTCGCCAGAATTTCTAGCTACTCTCCGGTCTCCACACCCAGTTGTAGAGTTTCCACGCTAGCCTAATTGAAGTGAACGCGCTGTTTTATCACAATGCAGTTTAAACAGTAAGGACGTTACCCTGTCTACACATTCCATACTCTGGTTTATACAGCAAATATGGGCCACATTGGATATTGATCAAGTTTGAGCTACTGACTGACATATCCAAACAAACATTATTTGTGAATGTTGACATAACATTTAGTGTGAAATATCGACTGGATTCGTT
Organism: Lepetodrilus schrolli; assembly: GCA_032361225.1. Lineage (NCBI taxonomy): Eukaryota > Metazoa > Mollusca > Gastropoda > Lepetellida > Lepetodrilidae > Lepetodrilus > Lepetodrilus schrolli. Next base: position 4,700 of record JAUTBT010002299.1, read on the forward strand.
CCTCGAATGCCCCGTGATGCGATGAGACTGGACTGAGCAATATAGGACACATTGCTGGAGATTGTAGCAAGCTTGTAGTAGTCTTCTTTGACTTTATGCTGCATATACATGTACATTTAATTATTATGGAATTAATGTGTGTAACATGCTCGCCAAAGTACCAGATGATAAATTGGTAACTTTCTTTTTATTCATAGAGGTTGTATGGCATGTAGGACTTGATCTATGGAAAAAAGGCCTACTGACGGATTCATTTTGTTCATAGGCATATTCAGACTGCAGTGTATTCCTCAGAAGACATTGGAGACCATCCTTTTCGATTTCTTTTAATGATTTTTTCCCATTTAAATAATTGCATTTAACGTCTTTGACAGAGACTACAAACTACCAGTGTGCACATTACATAACAATATATTTATTGTGTACTAGAAAACAAATATTCCTAGATCTACATAATAATAATCATGTTTCAAGGTCAACTTTAGACTATTGAAGTTCCATGATCTGCAATGAGTATACGGTATTTTAAGAGGATATATACTATAGTTATAATCATTGAATGAGAGTAACGTCCAAGTATTTACATCTCAGATGTAATCTAATTGTGTGCAATACAATAGAGTTCGGTTTGACTGCAATCGAACAAATCACGTGAGATCGCGTGCACATTTCACCGTCAATCAAATTAACAAAGTGTAATGTTCACAGTTGATCAATAGCTATTTGATGTCACATGACGTACGACATCTCAGTGGGGCAATAACGAAATTGAACATCTACAAGATGTGACTCTCCTAGTCAACATAGTGAGATACATCTCTGACAATGCTAATTCTTATTCGATTAAGGGATACTACTATGACAATATCATTAAAAGTAAGTATAATGGTCCTAGGTATCGTTTATCGAAGCCCTCATATCCATTATGAGGCCATAGCGCTCTCGTAAGTGACATCTCGCCATGTATAATAGATCTCTACGAGAGTGCTTACAGCTTATATGTGAGAGCTTCGTGAAACGATACCCAGTTATATATAGTTAAGTCAGTATCTTAGTTTTCTAAAATTCCATTAAGAGCTACTAAATGACTAGATACCAAAAACATCTCAAACGACATTTTCATTTGGCCATGATTATTCTATATAATATTGTTTATCTGTTTTTATTGTTCATATGCCATGTTTAGTGGTTACTAAATGACTAGATACCTAAAGCATCTTAAACAACGACATTTTATATTTGGCTATTAGGCTAAGTTTACTCTCTCTCTCCCTCTCTCTCTGTCTCTCTCTCTCTCGCTCGCTCGCTCTCTCTCTCTCTCTCTCTCGATGTAACCAAAGCCCCCGCCCCCCCTCCCCCCAGACAGAGGCCATCAGAGCTTCATCGACGCCAGTTGGTGGCGATGAGCAATTTAGCCAAGCTCTCATGTTTTCAGATATCTTAGACTTACTGACACTTACCAATGTGAAGGAAATTATGGATACAATAAGCAAATCACCCTGCAAGTCAAGCTGGCCTGATCCAATACGAACATGGGATCCTTCGCAAATGCTTGAGATTATCAATTCTCCCATCAAGGAATGCACAGTATCTTCGTGCTTCAAAGAGGCAATAACTACTCCCCTCCTCAAGAAACATACACAAAGGCAAATTGAAGTATGTCTGATAGAAATAAGATGTTGGATAGCAAAGAACTTTCTGAAGCTAAATGCCGACAAAACCGAATTTGTAATCATCGGGTCCAAACAACAACGACAAAGTAACCAACGGTCAACTATCAGTTGGGGATTCCAAGCAAAGACCAAATACTATCTTTCAAGAACCTTTCACTGGCCCACTCAACACTCAACAGTGAAAAATGCTCCAGTCTACCCTGTACAGCTCTTGAAGGTCTACCAGCCCACCCGGTCTTTGAGATCCCAAGAGAAACATCAACTGGTAGTACCGGAAGCCAGAACAAGAATTACTGCTCCACGGCTGTGGAATTCCATCCCGTCAGTATGCGATGTCCAGTGAAAGAAGCTGCTTTCCGGAGACAGCGAAACACCTACCTCTTCAACCAGACAAATTCTTCAGCTAAGTATACATTTATTTTCATTTTCTTTTAGCGCGATTGAGTAGCTTGGCGGTGGGGATTACTGCTTTGACAGTCGCCTTCCAGCTTAGCTGATTTCGGAAGACTGGTCCCTCCTTGGGACGCAAGTGTCTCGCAGCATGGAGCTGGAGAGCGTTGAGTAGCCAGTCCTAGGCACTATATATATGGTCCCGTGCCATCCACGGATGACTGCTCGGGTTAAAATTAAGCACGTTGGAGGTCGGCTGGTGCCTGGATGGGTGACCAAGAACCTCATCGTATCTAGGATTCGTTCCTGCACACACTGAATCACAGGCTAAAAAACTTGTGGTGTTACCTTAGGCAAGTGGCTTTGTTCGAAAATGCCTCTGTTCACAGAGCAGAGAATGGGTACAGGGAAGGATGAGATGAATATGTGAATGATATCCTTGTAGCGCCTTGAACGGCAGCTTGGGTGGTATACTCCCCAGGAAGTTGAAAATGAATTGAGTGACACACAGATCCGTTGACCGGGGTGATAATCTAACGCCATGAGCATGCTTTCGAGCGTGGATTTGGCGCAATATAAATGTGCAAACATTATTATTATGTTCATTGCTAAACTATTGTAACTACAGTATACACTGGCTAACATACATAGCCATCCCTTTATTACATATCTACAATGTACACTTGTAAAATATAATAGCTATGTTAACATCTACACGAAACACTGGTTATTTTTCGTGACTGCATGCGTTAGGTACTCTGAATTCAAATCAATTTGCAGCGTATGTCGGTTCTGAAGGCAACATAATCAGAGCAATTGATCAATGACATAACAGTAGGACGCACAATGGTCGATGTTATTGGGGTGCTGAAGAGACACCATTAGGCAGCCCGGGGAGTGTCTCCCGGAAGCACATTACTTAATATTCTCCTATATGGCCATTATAGACTCTTCCTCATCCGGGCATTGCCACCTTCAGTGTATGCTGTACCCGGTACATCTCACCTGAGTATACTCACATCTGTACAATATGCGCAGTCTTCGAGAAGAAAGCATGTAAAGCATCTCTCAACCCCGATGTGTGATCTGAATACATCATAATGTAAACTTACTAATTTGAGCTTAACATTTGAACGTCAAATTTAACAAGACGACTTTAAGAATGATAATAGTAATAATCACTTCACGAATCGATATGGAGAACTTTAAATTGATGCTTCATTTTAAAAAGTGGAACTTTAAATTAAATGTACCCAGTGTGTACTAACTGTTTAATAAGGTTGTCCTCCCCCTTAACATTCGTAATTCAATACTAATCATTGTGAAGGACGACAGTTGAGCTCTTATCTAATGTAATTACTTGTAGTGCATTAGTTTCTCATAGATAAAATCAATATAAAAAAGGTTCGAAACCATTTTGAAGACTTTTTCTTCCAAGACATTTCAACAACTGCTAGAGGAGAGTGTCAATTAAACACTATAGTACAGTTTAATCAAGTTTATTTGGTTTGAAGGGATTTATTACATATTTTCAGTTTGTTTCGCTCACATCACATATTTTTACTTTATGGCAGGAGGAAACATTTAACAACTATAACGGTGATTGTTTCAGTACATGTGCACTTACCGGTTGGTACTGACGAACCAAGGTAACTGCACCGCGACAGCACAAACAGTACATCCTATTAAGACAACGTCACCATGTGTAACGGGGAATTCATGGTTTACTCCATCATTCTACTATAGAGTACACCATGCGACATTACACCCTCTTTATTTGTGAGAGGTACCTTTGGCTGCAGCACCGACAATCTACCACTCCGGATGAAGTATGTAGAGTATTGATAACATCATCTGATATTCGTAGACATATAAATTCACATCGGAATTATTACCTCTTTTTAAAAATGTTATCTAGTATCAAGGTACATGTATATTTTTTTTCTCTCTCAGCAGCGATCCACTTCTTGGTGATCGTGAATAAAGCGGTGAATAAAGCGGTGTGAATAAAGCGGTGAAGTGGTTCGCAGCTGTCAGTCGAGATTATTGTTAAAACAGCTTGCATCCCAATAGCTAACTGTGCCATTTTAAATCTTAGTCTCAATCTAAATCTCGTTTTGAAGTGTAATATCCGGAGTATGCATCAGTTCCACATTAGAGAATCAACTCCGAGAAGAAAAAGGTTAATTAGTAAATGTAGGAACGCGAAATAAAAGAAAATCCGGATTCACAAAATGGTCACATTAAAGTCGATTAAGAATCGAAATGAGCTTAATGCATGCAATACCACTCTTTGTGATGCGGGTTAGGACTAGAATTAGTTTTCCTAATTGAACATTTTCAATATTACATTATTTTAAGCTTCAAACTATTTCGTCAGTATCAACACTTAGTACAATAATATTGAGCTTTTGTCTTTCGTTGTCCATGCTTCAATCGGTATATTTTGTTTAATGCCAAGCTAAGATTTGCACACGGTAACCGACACAATCAAGTTTCTGCTGAGGACGTATGCTAATATAGTTCCAATGATAGATTTACAAAATACAACGTTCAACTTTGATCTTAATAGAATATGTTGGAGTTGTTAAAATTTTACTATATTAATAACATATGAAGCTATCGTGTTAACAAGAAGAGACAATAGTTCTGTCGTAGTGATCAGCGAACTGGTATATGAGAGAGCTATCATACGAGAGCTTCAAGAAAGGGTGTCCAGTTAATGTATGCATTTAATTAGTCACTCATTTATTGCAGATCACATGCACTTATAGAACCAGCCAACAATAACCCATTGAAACAGATGACAATTAAATCATGCAATCTGATTGGCCAATTGATGTACTGCTGTATGTAGTCAGGAATCAGTAGCGTCATTATTTAAACTGGTCCCAGCTGTACGCGACGAGGCGGTATTACTTATTACTAAGTTGACCGGAGTGTTTATATGGGTTAATGTTCTTTTCAGGATGTAAAAACAACCATATGACGTAAGAATGGTGGCTATTATCCAGAAGAGTGACTATTTCCGTATCCACAATTAAATATCTGTTCGATGAATTACATGCCACAAAACCGCTGACCCATTGAATAAACGCGAACGTTAAATGTCATGGCACGCTATTATATCATGCCTTTTGCCTGCGCACGAAGGATATCTGGGATATAGTTTTCGCCTGTGCTCTTCACATATAGCTAATGGAAGAACACTACCAAAATATATTTGTAAATGTTGCACACCAAACACAATAGTGAAATACAGTGTACATATGACATTGTACTATTAAACTACAATGTAGTGGATTTAATCTATAAGGATAAGTGAGATTGAGCAGTGCCAATGTTTCGTGTTTTTTTAATCAGCATATGTGTATGAGATAGAGAAGAGAGCGACAGATGGAGGGATTTATATATATATA
>JAUTBT010002300.1:0-22500 GCA_032361225.1 Lepetodrilus schrolli
TTCCACGTCGTCCCTCTGCTTAAAATAATAGTTTCTCAAACCATTTGATAGCTATTTAACAGATGCTATGTAAACATACTGGATTACATTTTTTGGTTATAAATAACTTATCACGTAGTACAAACTATCAAATTGTATTGTTTGTTTGTTTGTTGTTCATTCCGGAAAGTATTAGTAGACATAATCTACCAAATATTGGCATTATATGTGACATCATGAAGATAGTCCACGATGGAAACATAGCATTCATGTCAGAGAGATTATGTACCAAGGGGAAGTGACTCAATGATGTTCAGAGTGGCATCAAAGATCCTAGTTATCTCCCTGCTACATGGGTTAATAATTGTTGAATATTATTTTACTTGCTTTGAATAACTCCAACTGAGCCTAGGTGCCACACATGTATCTAGGAACAAATACTGAAGTATATTGTGCTTGGTTATACATTTGATTTCATCAAGTCACTGGCCTACTTATACGGTACTAGAGAGCTTATATCATCAATTTAGTCCACTGGATAAACCTTAGTAAAGGAATGACATTTTCTTTTTCAAATTGAAAATATATTATTGGGAAATTAATTTAATGTAATAACGTCTCGACTCAATTTCCCCCATTGTTTTGATTTTCCCAATCTTTTCGCTATGACGTACAAAGCACGTAGAAAATGTCAATTATTTTCACTGTGTCCAATATGTTTGCATGTATAATTGCTGTGGTTTGTTGAAATAGTCTGAGAACATACTCACGTTCTGGATACAATAATAATCTGTAGTTTTCATACATTCTCATACATCTATGTTGAATGTTAAACTATACAGTACTTGTTGCAGCTGGCTCATTTACACTGGATCAAATACTGACCTCGGTGTTAGCCTCTCTTACTATCACATCCAGAATCCTTCTTCCGAATGATGACAGTTTAAAAATCACGGTGAATGGTCGGGATGTTAAAATTGTTGTGAACAAACCTCTCAGCTCTCCCGTGCAGTATGTTATTGAACTGGCAGCAACGGACAACACAGACTTCACTGTGAAACAGGTCATCACGGTGACGCTATCCGCATCAACTTCCAAAACAATCAAAGCTTTCCTGCTGGACGGAACTAGAAAGGGCAATCTTATAGCTGACTTAAGGAGTATCAGCACTTCCGATGTAGCTGAACTTAGACTGGAAACTGGAGATGGTACAGTCCATGCCTTATTTGAATTATCCAATGGTCAAATAATTTGTGGACAGGATGTTGTTATTGAAAGCGTTGCTAATGATAACGTCATTGCTACAGAAATTGTCTTCAACGTTACTGTCAGTGGACGAACTACCATGGCAGAGGTCTTCATTCTTCTCTTCAAGGACATTCACACTGCGTTCATAGACGAAAATGTTAAAGACAAAACAATTGCCACTTACTCTATCGCAAGCAATAACTTTAACGTAACATTTGCATCAGTTCCTGACATACTTAGCATTTCGATCGGCGGCAGTTCAATAAGCGTCACCAACGGCTTGGATTACGAAACCAAGAAAAGTTATACATTGACGCTCAATATCCATACCAAAGACAATGAACTCCAGACAGAGGTGAAGATCGAAGTCAAGGTGAACGATGTCAATGACGAGGCTCCACACTTCGACCAGGATGTCTATGAGTTTGAAGTGCTGGCTGGTTCCTACCGCAACACCGTGGTAGGCACCGTCAGCTCTACAGACAAGGACACAGTCGGCGACACTGAATACCGACTGGACGGGCAATTCAAAGATGACTTTACCATCGACCAAACGGGTATAATACGGGCAAATAAAGAATTGCAAAAGTCGATATTTGGGGAGAGATTCAATCTATCAGTTATAGCAATCAACCACCCCTACAATAACATGACTGTTGTCAGCATCAATCTCATCTCGTTAATACCCAACGCCATCAACCTTAATAAGACATTCTCTGTACATAACCTTAAAGAAGGTCAGAACGTGGGGACGTTTGTGGCGAACGTTAAAGTTACAAATTATACAGACTTCACCTTCGCTAACCCTGGCGCTAGGACAATCTTCAACCTTAATCCGACAACGGTGAGATTTTCAAACGCTTTCGCACAAAAATATACTCTACATTATCGAATTTGATAAATATTCTGTTAGTAAGTGCAACCACCTAATTAATCTACTGTTTAATATTATATTTTATCTTGATGGTTCAGTTTTGATGCAACGTCTTTTTGTTTCTGTCCAGGGTGATGTCACAACAGCAGCAGTCTTAGACCGAGAAAATGCCCGACATGCCGAAACAGACTTCGTTATTCATGGAAGTCTTGAAGAGAAAGATCAATGTTTCCCTATTGTAAGTATTTATTTAAGAAACATTTTATGCTTTTCTAATTTTTGTAATGTATTAGAACACGGGTTATTCCTGACAAATTATTTAGTTAATGCGCGATGCTGTTTGCGGACGACTGTTTTATTGTTATAATAGATTTTTATTTTGAATACACATACATGATTGAAATACATGTAGATGTAAAGGTTGATTTGACAATCCACAGATACTAGGCCATCTGATAACTGTCCTTCAAGATGTCAACGATAATTCTCCCAAGTTCGTCAACGCCCCATATACTGGTCTTACTATTAAGGAAAACTCGATAGATACACCTATCAACGGTCTCGTAAGTATATATTTAATCTGTTTGAATATTTAAAAGTTGAAGATTTTCATGAGTACTGCATAGAGTCAATGTTTTACTAAGAGTGGTTCCATTGAAGCACATTTCAGCTAATACAACTGATAGTGTGCAGTGAGTTAACGCTATCAATATAGCATGTGTACACGCATGTACTACGAAATACCACAGCAGGAGTACACAAGCATTACACCACATCCTGTAAACACGTATTCATTGAGGTAACATTACCACTGAAATGTTTCTTTTAACATGTGTTTCCAGGTGGATTTGCAAGTGAGTGATGATGACAAAGGAGAAAATGCTAATGTAGACATCACTTTGTCCGGCGCAGGCAGTGTCTATTTCAAGCTGAATCAGAACGGAAACAGCTTTACCATACTGTCCAAGAACAACGTGATAGACAGAGAGACTCATCCATATATTATGTTGACAGTAACAGCCCGGGACAACGCCCCCGTCGACACACTTAGCACCACTACCGTTATCAACATAACTGTTGATGACGTTAACGATAACAAGCCATCATTCACAACGGGTTCAACTAATCTATCTCTCAAAGAAGACATAAACAAGGACACACTGGTAGTTCACTTGTCGGCAACTGATGCCGATGCTGGTGCTAATGCTAAGATTTCTTTCAGTATAATCAAAGGAGGGTTAGGGTTCTTCCACATAGATTCATCATCAGGCTTGATCCGAACAACCCAGGAACTGGACAGGGAAACTCATGATGCCTTCAATCTAACTGTTCAGGCAAAGGATGAAGGATCGCCTAGTTTGACGTCTACGATAACTGTGACTGTCAAAGTCCTTGATGTTAACGATAACAAGCCCATATTTAAATCTGCAAACGAACCTGTAACCGTTACCGAGGGACAACCATGTAACAATCCGATTTTCACGGTCTCCGCAACGGACCAGGATGAGGATATTAATTCACAGATTGAGTATTCTGTTCCAAACGATTCCCCATTCACTATACAACATTCCACCGGTGAAATCCGATGTAAAACTTCGCTTGACTACGAGACGAAAATGGAGCATACCCTAACAGTAACAGCTACAGACAAGGGCAGATCACCACTTAGTAGTTCCGTAAAACTAACCATCGCTGTTACAGACACGAATGATAACTCACCACGGTTTGACAAATCATCGTATTCTGCTAACATGATCCGAGGCGAATGGTACAGTAACAAACCTATCTTCATTGTCACCGTGACCGATAGTGACAGTGGCATCAATTCTAACATCAGGTTAAGCTTGAGCTCACACAACGACAGGTTTACCATATCCGGAGGAAATACGGGTGTACTGCAGGTCAAAGACAGTTCTACGAAGCCGTCCACAGAAATTGATTACTCGTTTAACATTACAGCTACTGATGGAGGGTCACCTGCCAAGACTTCCCAGGCCCAGGTAACAGTTCACGTTTCAGCTGAAGATAATACTGTTATTAGTTTCAATGCTGGAGAGGTACGGCTGACGATAGAGGAGAATAAATTCTACAGCAATCCAATAGGAATTATTACAGTTAAGGGTCATCCCCTCCCTGGCGCAAGGGTCAAGTATTCATTGGTGCAAGGAGCTGATTTCAACATTAACGAAGACACGGGTGAACTTAAATTCACGACCTATGCTGACAGAGAAAAGGTAAAAGAATACGTGCTGATAGTTCGGGCAAACGGAACGGATGATGCTGGGGAGAACGGCGTTGACGTGGCCTTGGTAAGATATTAATGTACTCGTAATGCTTTGTTTCCAATGTGTGATCAATAGAAATTAATCTCATTGCAAAAACATGTCGTAGTTGTCCTTCAAGACTCGTACCTATTCTTTACAAAATAATATAGGCCCTGACGCTGAATCTGATGTAATATACATAGGTAAAGCACTCCCTTTGGTCATACATTCACTACAGTGTTCAAGCTTTAAAAGACTTGATAAACACTATCACAATTAATACCAAAACCATTCACTCGTTTCGTAAAAATGGTACCAGATGGAAGTTCGTTTAGTATTCTGTATAATAGTAAAAGTAGCATATCCCAGAAGTATCCATGAGGGCGTGATGCAAACACAGAATTTCACAATTTCTACTAGCCCCATCAATTCCAGTACTACTATATGTTGATACAATAGTGTGCTTGTTTTCTTTTATTCCAGATTAAGGTATCTGTAAGTGATGTTAATGATAATGAACCAGTGTTCGAAAAGAAAGAAGTGCAATATTTCAAGTACCTGTACGAAGATGCTGTAGTCAACAGTATAGCGATAGCGGTCACAGCAAAGGACAGCGATGCCGGGGCTAATGGCACCATTACATACAGCATGGAGCCTAGCACACTGCGTGAGTAGAAATTGGTACATAGCTTGTCCACAGGCAATATTATATCCATGTATTTGATCTGCAACGGCAATCTTCTTATGTGAATCATGAAGGAAGAAATTTTGTATTGCATCTTTTTGGGTCCGTTATAGCGTGTAGTGTGTGCGTTGTAACCTCTTGATAATTTTGCATCTACATTGGTAATTGTAATAAGCAGGGTGTGAAGTAGTCATCTCATCCAGAGGTGTCTTCAACTACAGCTAATTTTGTATTTATTATACGCATTTAAAGCAAGCCTTCCAGCATGTTGTGTTGGTAGACAATTCCAAGCAGTACGGTAGAGGTTCATACACGCAAGTCGAACATGCCATCAACAGTTCCACTTGTCTGATCCATCCCGTACGTGTCCAGTGTACATATCAAGTATACCTATTGTAGTCTTCAACCTCTTTCCTTCTCTACCAGCATTCTCCATACACAAAGACACTGGTGTCATCTCTGTTGCACAAGGACTAAACAGAGAAACGATCAGCAAATACACATTAACTGTAAAGGTAGGACGATGATTTTGCTTGCTGCTGTTGCTTCTTCTTACTCTTCTTACTCCAGTTCTTCGTATTCCACGTCTTTCACGTTTTCCTTCTCATCTTATAATTAGTCTTCTTCTACTACTACGACTACTACGACTACTACTACTATTACTATTACCACTACTATTACTACGACTACTACTACTACTACTACTACTAATACGACTACTACTCCGACTACTACAAATACTATTACGAATACGACTACTACTACGACTACTACTACTATTACTACTACTACTAATACTACGACTACTGTTACGACTACTACTACTACTACTATTACGACTACGACTACTACTACGACTACTACTACTATTACTACTACTATTACGACTACTACAACTACGACTACTACTACTACTACTGTTACTACTACTACTACTATTACTATTACTACTACGACTACTACTACCACTACTATCACCACCACGGGTGTATAGCAAATGTGTGCATGAAATTATGAACATCTGTTTAATGGTTGCAGGCTACAGACGGTGGAGGGAAGAGTGCCACTACGACTGCCAAGATTGTACTGCTTGACGTCAACGACAACAGTCCAGAGTTCTCTGCTTCCACGTACACTATGTCTGTGAGGGAGGACGCGACAAAGCACACCGTAGTGAGTTCACTGGTTACAATAGCCTTGCATTATTTACTTTAAGTAAGTTATTTGATTCCCTGGTTTACGGATTTTTCTGTGATAATTTTGGCTCGGGCGGTCTAAAATATATATAAATATACTATGATCATTTGCCCAGTCGGTCATTATGTTTTATATTAATTTTGATTGATCGCTTGCCAGAAAATAAATATAATTGATCAATAATTGTTATTACCACCAGTACGGTTAGTACACATACATTTACAGAGTTGATGGACAATTATTTTCAAAGTACAGCAGTGATTGCTATATAATACTTTGTCTCAACCATTGCCTGCACGCCCTTGTTCATGTTCAAACATGGTTAATATGACTTGTTCCCTTCGCCAATTATTATAATGATTTTCTAATAGATAGTAAACTGTCGGCGGAATACAATAAAAAATAACTAGTTTTCTTTTCTTAAACAAAACGTGAAAAAAAATCGGGTCAATGGATCCGTAAACCAGGGAATCAAATATCTATGGCCTTAGTATCCACATGAAGGCGAGTAGGACACGACTGTTATAATTTGGATGACATACTGTAACTCGTAGACTGTTTCTGGATAGAGAAGGAGATTGACATATTGTAGGTTTCCACTGTACACCAATCTCTTGTATTCTAATACTGTGTCTCAGTATTGCATCAGTATTCCGTAGACTGAACATGGTCGGCCCGAGTATCCGTTGTGAATTAGAACAAAGATACCACTTCATTTCGTGTTGCTCTGATGTTATTGTTGCTACACGCCAGCTTAAAGTTCAACGATAAAAATAGCTCATTATCATTCTATTTGTTTCTGAAGATACTTCGTCTGTATCAACAAGAGCACTTCTTCCAAACATCAACAGCTTTTTGTCGTGTCTCGTATAAAAACAAGAGGTTTTGGAAAGCACCACCATATTTCATACGCAGCACCATCTAAATGGAACAATCTCCCGGAGCACTTGAAATCAGATCTCTCTATACAAGCATTTAGGACTCATCTTAAAATACATTTTTTCAAAAGTTACTGCAATCCATATTAATTATGCGACATCCTACTAGCTTACAATTGTGTCTACCTTGTCCAGTTTCATGTTTTAAAAAGAAATTGTACACAGGCGTGCATAGCATTGTGAATGATGCGCTATATAAATGCAATTATTTCTATTATTATTACTATTATTACTACTATTATGTTTCCGTGTTTGCAGTTGGAATTCGTGAATGCGACAGATAAAGACTATTCTAACAACGGAACCGTGACGTACTTGACCAAGATTACAAGACTCGGCTCTGGTTCTGTGGTCTGTCCATTCATTGTCACAGACTGTAAGTACTTCACCACAGGGGTTCGGTGATAGAATAGTTTTCATTTTTTAAATATTATAGAAGTAAATAATGAAAAATAATGTTTTAAGTTTAAAAAAAATAAAATTAAAAAAATATTAAATAAAATTTAAAAAATAAAAAATAAAATTAAAAATTAAAATAAATAAATAAATAAATAAATAAATAAATAAATAAATATATATATATATATATATATATATATATATAATAATAATAATAATAATAATAATAATTTAAAGGAGACATGCTACCAGTCTAGGTTAGCCTCGCCTCGCAATCTAATATCTATAACAAGGGAGGACACTTGATGGTCACTCAACGCTCGACTGAAATTTTAAATGTCCATATATATTTTATTGTCAAGCTCTGTAGTTGTCTTAATGGTACCATTTCATGCTCCACCTGGGAGCAGCTCTTACCATGAATACCTCTGAATGTATACTACGACACTGACATCACAATGAAATGTATGTAACATAATATAGTTATCAATACAGGAATAATAGAAGCTTTTAGATTTTAATACAAACGTGTTATCTATCATTAGTTTTCCAACTTGGTGAACATACAGAAAATACAGAAGTCAGTAGCTTCAAGTTTTGTATCCAGGATACCTATTTGTTCCGACCATTGCACCCAACTTGGATTACACCAATTGCACCTCATATGTGACTTGTGCTCCATATACAGATCAAAATGGAGAAGAAGTCGACGGTCGGATTGAAGTCAGTGGCAGTCTGGACTACGAGACTACCCAGAGCTATGAGTGTCTGGTCATTGCCCTGGACATGCCGGAGTGCACGGACTGTAGTCTACGGAGGACCAGTACTGCCACTCTGACAGTGAACGTCGTTGACTACAACGACAACGGGCCAGTGTTCAAGGGAGCGCCATATAGGGTCAACATCTCCAGGTCCGCCGCTACAGGAACAACTGTCGCAAACATGGTCAGGGCCACTGATGCCGATAGCAATTACCAAGGGAATGGATACGTCACCTACATTATTGCGTCAGGTATTAATCTGATTCAAAGCGAATTGTCTTTAGGAATGGCAGCATAGTTCTTAATTATAGCAGAGTCCCTAGAGAGTGTAGAAGAAAATTCCTCACTGATTCATCAAGCGAAAGAATAGTACAATACGTCATCTACTTGATTGTGTCAGGTAATAATAATTATACATAGTAAAACGAATTGTTGTATTATATGAGTAAAGGAATCTTGAAAGCGGCTCTAAACCCCAGTTAAAAACATTATACGAGGTATGGTATACGTTAATTGAAGTTAGTATAGTCACTATGACAACACGTTAATTGAAGTTAGTACATTCCTTAGAGAGTTGAGATGGAAAGTTGAATGCAGACTGCTTTATTAACTGGGTAATAATGTAACGATATGATCATACGTTATAGGATGGCTCTGGTGCATTATACATATTTATTAGTATCATCAATATTATATAATATGTCAGTAGCAGCCGATGCTCGCAGGTGTATTAAAACATTCATCGCTGCTGATGTTGCGGGTTTCCGCCTGCCATAAACTGACAAGCCGTGATTTGTGAAAGTATATTGAAATCGGCTCTAAAACCCAATCCAGAAAAGAAAATAGTATATACTAATAGTATTATTATTAATAATAATCTAGTTTACTACGCAACTTTTACATTATTGGTAATGGATCAATCGAGTGAACTGAGGATGAGGTTAACTTGTAGTTAATGTACGGCATATCTACTACAATAAAGTGAAAAGTATAATGTAGAGTTATAAAATATATACATAAATTCATACGTTTACACATTAAAACACAGTGCCACATAGCGACTTCTAGACCGGACCCAGTACGTCTGACTTGGTAAAAACAAAGTACGGATGTATGTTATTATTTTCTTTATTCATTTGTAAAAAATAATATTATGGCTTTGACTGAAATGAGACGTACCAGGTCTCTGTGATAACCTCTTCAGCTGTAGGAGAAGTCATATGTAAAACAACACAAATATATATCTTTGAATATGACAACCAAATTAAGGATTATGAGGCAGATATTGCTCTGTTGGCTTCGTTCACCAAATATCACAGTCTACAAAACACTGATGCCGATAGCAATTATAACATAACCATAATAGATGAACACATCTGTCTGCAGATACATCGCTGTTCAACATCGACAGAAAGACAGGGAAAATTACAGTGGATAGCTCTTTGGAAGCTACTCCCAATGATATCATCAAGTTAACATTGACGGCGAATGATAATCCAAACGATGGCCCCAGGCTTACCGCCACCACAACGGTAAGGGAGGCTAGTCTAACGAAATACCTTTTCTGTTTTGTTTCGGGCAGTAAACATTGCTCAAAATTAATGATCTGGAGGCTTGCTTCCGAGTTTATTTCAAGGGACATGCCATGTCAAAGAAAGCTGTTACGAACATATGGTCACTATATTTAATCTCCGTGGTAGTGTTTTCATATAAGCATGCACCCACAGTGTCATAACTATTCATTCCAGATAACCATTAATCTGTACAATGAGAAACCCCTTCCATACTTCAAGAAGGCCTACATTGAAAGCATCACGGAAGAACAGGAGCCATTGGTTTTCAAGTTTGAACCCATTCAGGCTTACGTCAGGAGGAAGGGCGGGGAGAAAAGGTGCAACTGTACATACAACATCCGGCAATACACAGGTGAGCCTGCCTCCGGCTACAGAACGTGGTGCAACCGGTAATGACACCTCTCAGCTATAATATTTTTGTTCAGGAAATATGCAAAAAATCGATTGATTTTGCAGAAATTTATAATACTATTATTGCCTGAAGTATTATTTAAATGGTATAGGAATAGCGAATTTTACCACAGTGATGGTCTAATATTTAGACTGGAAAACTACTGGATTGAAGGATACCAACATTGTTGTATCTATGACGTCATTGACAGGAATGTTCTTCCTAGGGGAATTATTAACTCATTGATTGGGGGAAGGGGACATAATAACATAATGTTTTCTAAACAGTCGTTCTTCTTGGTGGCCTAATTCTTGGAAAACGACAAAAAAAATACCCTTAAAGACGCATAATTTATAATAAGTGATAAATCTGTCGTTCCTGACTTTAGATTCTGAAGCCAATCCCTGCCGAATTCATAAATTATATTTATTATACATCTATTAATAACTAGTTCACCCAAACTGTCGTACTATAGTGCCATTATGTTTAATCCGACTCTGGCTTTAATACTGCTGGTCAGACGTGGACTACGTTTCAATCATTTGTGTCTATCATTTGTGTCTATCATTTGTGTCTATCATTTGTCTCTATCATTTGTGTCTATCATTTGTGTATTTGATGTATTTGTATCTGTCCTCCTATGTCGTGAATCACGACCGGAGTGTAATAAAAGTTACAAGTTTCAAGTTTTCAAGTTCTACTGTAGTCAGGGCATACAAAAGGAAATAACGTAAACATATTTTAAAGCCCGAAATACGACATACCCTTTCATGAAGAAGCCATTAGCAGATATATAATATGAATGGACACAATTTAGAAGAGTAATTGTTGGAAAAGTACTAGTAAATGATGGAATTGCATTATTAGAACAAGTATGTTTCCAGGGACGTATTTTAAAGTGGATTCAGCTACAGGAGTCATCAGCCAAAGACAGAAAATAAATCGAGAGGAGACAGGAAGTAAAATTTATCTTGGGTTGACGGCGATTGAGAAAGACACAGGATATATTTCCATCCCAAGAAATATGACTATAGATGTGATTGATATTAATGACAACAAACCGTACTTCACAACATCCAACACAACATTTATTTCAAAACAGGTATGTTCTGATAATTTGTTGTAATGTAAATGTTTCAACATGATATATCTAGGTATTCTCACATAAGATCATAACAACGGTCGTAACATAATTGTGCCTAGAATAGATTGTATGGACACTATATCAATAATTTAATTTAAGTAATTATAGATCACTAATGGTATACCTAATAATCAAATGGTATACTCAGTCTCATATATCACTGTGCCACAAGCTGGCTAAACATCTCCATGGGTACATGCACAATAAAATGTTTCTGTATTACGTGGCGTATGCTGTTGACATAATTTACCTCATTATATCACAGACAGATCCCCCTGGAACAACTATTGGCCATCTATCTTCCGTAGACAGAGATGCTAGCAGTAATCCTCAGTACTTCATTGAGTGGGGAGACAACGACTATATCACGCTCATGAAGAATGGCACCATTAAACTTGTCAGAGCATTCGGAAATGAAACTAAGTTACAGGTAAGTCACGGCGAGTTGGTCTTGTGGTCTGTGATCGTGTTGGTTATGTCAGGTGTCACACGTGGAATCCCAATCGTAGCAACTTCGCGACATATGCTGGGTTTCAATTACACAGCATTCCAACAATATTGGCAATTTATATACCAATCAAAATGCACGTTACAAATGAACTAGAGCAAAGTAATCCCGGTATCATTTCAATGAGTACACATGTAATTATATAAAATGGCTAGTACATTTGCATTTTCCCGTTCGCATTGACGATTTTGCATAGGTGTGCAAATATATAAACGCGTGTATAACATGCCATGCGAACGCATTTACACACGTAAGCAAATACACACCAGGAATAAATTTGCATGTGGTTATGAGGTCATGCAAAACTGTAATGTTTGCACATTTGTAAATTTGCTCTGCATGTAAATGGAGTCTTACGAACGCATAGCAATAATACACACGTATGCTTTTCAAATTTTTCAAGTTTTCAAGGCAAACAATCACAGCTATAGATGATAGTTTTAAACCGAATTTGAGTTAATAATGAAAACTACATTCATTTTTGTTGGTTGTGCATACGAGTTACTTTGGGAACAGTATATATACACACATAACATAGTAAAATAACATAAGAAACATCACCATAAATGTTGTACAATTTATGTGTTTTTTTAGTTGTTGGTAAAAGTCAACGACAGCGAGCTTATCCAGCCGTCAGGTGATTCAGTTAAGGACACGTCAAGAATGGACGTAATTATAGAAATACGACCAGAAGACTACAATGAAAATGCGCCAGTCTTCACCCAGTGTAGGTGTTCGTGCACAATTTTCAATAAAATATATCTGTGAAGCAAGTCTTAAAAACAGGATTTAAATGGTTCTAGCTCAAATACAAGGAATGGGATGCATGTTGCTAAAAGTAGGAACTGACCTGGATATATATTAACTATATCGATGATGGTCTATTTAGTTGAATATTGTTCTTTTTGAAACGCAAATGATATGAAGCGAAACATTAACATCTCCTACGTTTTGGTGGTTAATAAATGATGTTGGTGAAACAATTTTATAGAATCATGCTTGTGGAACATTACAGCTGTTTACGAAGGAACTGTGCAGTTTCTTGCCACGAAGGGAACACCGGTTGAGGTAGCACCCAAGATTCTGGCTACAGATCGTGACGAAGGGGATACTGTAAAATACCGTATTCAAAGTGGAAACCCAAGGGTGAGTAAGACTATGAATATACATTGCCTAAGGGTATCATTTCCATGCACGGCCTAATGGTATTGTTACCATATATTGCCTAAAGGTATCGTTCCCATGCATTGCCTAATGGTATTGTTACCATACATTGCCTAAAGGTATCGTTCCCATGCACTGCCTAATGTTGTTACCATACATTGCCTAAAGGTATCGTTCCCATGCACTGCCTAATGGTATTGTTACCATACATTGCCTAAAGGTATCGTTCCCATGCATTGCCTAATGGTATTGTTACCATGTATTGCCTAAGGGTATCTATATAGAACCAGTTCTCTTTCAACACTTAGATAGAAGTTAGTTCTATAGTTAAATACACTTCTTTCGAAAATAGTCGTGGTGACCTAGCAGGGAATGAGTACCCGTTAGCATGAGATGGCGTTGGAAATGTTAACCGTCTAGATCCGGAAATATCAGCTTGGGGTGTATACTCCCCAGGGAGTTGAAAAGGTCGAATAAGTACACGCTGATCAAGTGACTATACTTTCGGGCCACTACGCAGCCATGTTACACCTCTTTAATAATATATATTATTATTAATAATAATACAAATAAAATTAATAATAATAATAGTTATAATACTGCTTCAGTGTTTCACTGATCTCGAAACTATATACATGCACTGTATATGCAACTCGTCTATGTATTTAAAATTATCATCGATTTCAGGATATTCTAAAAATGGATGCTACTACAGCCCGTGTGACCTTGCAGTTCGACCTTGAAGATTCCATTCCTAAAGATATGATGGTGGTAGTTATTGCAGTGGACAGTCGTCGGAATGCTAAAACTGGGTGAGACTGCAGCTGAAAGTGATTAATATTTTGGATCTAGAAGCACATCATGCTAACAACAAACGCGAGAGACATTACTACAACATTGTATAATGCTCTGTTATTAAGTGAAATAATCAACTGTTATGATGCCGCATTATGTTAAATGGTTTGTAAATGTAAATGGTCAGTTATGCTGATCATTTTTTAATATACTTCTCAATAATTCTAAAATAAACCAATTTTGTTCTATAGTTGCTATTTGACAACCGATCAGTCTATGTATACTTTCTTTTGGCATTTTTACATGTACATCTAGACTTGATAGACCTTCCAGAATAAAATTAATTATTTAGAATTATGAGAGTACTTTTGCAGTATTGATTTTAATTCACACGCAAAAAACTTGTAGTGCACGTCCATTTTTAAGGTGTACTTTTTTTCTTACATTTTGCTATCAGATAATTCAATGTTTTCAGTAATTAATTAGCAACTTGACGTCAGGAAGACACACTAAGGCAAATTTGGTGCAATGCAGTATACCTTGTAGTCCCTCGCTCTCAAAGATTGACAGTTGCGTTCAAATTTTAAAATAACAGTAAGTTTAGATATACATGTACCTGATTTATTCTTCGTTCTTCTTTCCAGAACGTGCAAAGTGAAGATCACTGTATCAGATCACAGTTCCTCTCAATGCATTACTGGAGCCGAATATCAAAACCTAGAACTCGACCAAAAACAGAGAAAGATTTTCCTAGGACTGTTCATTGCTCTGGCGGTACTTCTCTGTGTTGTCAGTGTCGTCGCAGTTGTGGCCATTTACAAGTACGTACACAAACTTGTAATTAGCAAATACTGCTTACTGGTATATACAATGAGCGCATACTACTGTCTGATTCATATTACACATGGCTGTATACCTGCATGTACGGTAATTGAGTGTACTGCCGAAATACTAACCGTATCGTTTATCTATGTTGGCATGTACTTATTGATGTTTCTCTTAATGATAGATTATGTTGCGCCATTAGCATCTAGTGGTGTATTCACAGCAAAGAAATGTAGATGTCCTGTTAGTTGTCCAGGCTAGGACACCTAACGTGGGTACTCAACAATTAGTATTATTACTATTTAGTATTATTGTTATCATTATTGATCAAGGATTAACTATTGTCTAATTTGATGATCAAGCCTCTTGATATGCGATTTAGAAAGTTTTATTGTTGTTGTTATTGTTTTGTTTTATTTTTTCTCATAGGTGGAGAATCTCAGTTAGGCCTTCTCGTTATCGAAAGAATATTGATACCGGCAAGGACGTCTTCCCTTTAAAAGACGATCCCAAAAGCTACGATTCACTTAGTAAAGGCAACGAACCTGGAAATACAGACTATAGCCACATTCAAGCAAGAAACTTTGTACGTATATATTACCCCAGAGGTGTTGTACTTTAAGGAATATTTCATATCGTAGTATAATGGAAATTGATGACGTTGATCGAACCTGACGTATTTCTGTATCTAGATTTAATATTTCTCCGACTTTCGCGAGAAGTATGTGAATTGTGTGGTTTGTGAAGTAAACATTGAACGCGAGTCTAGTAGTCTACTTCTGGCTGTGCTTTATATGTTGTGTGATTCAATATTGTACAAACATTATGAGACCAAACCAACTGTTCCGAGTTGGAATCTAACGCTAGGAATCGGCATTGCATCCGTTGTGGAGAACAGTCCCACACGTGCATAGCAATATGCTGTAGTTACTTCCGTTCTTGTGCACCAGCCCTGGCTCAATGTCCTTACCGTAATCGTTTCGAGATCAAGGATTTAATGCTCGGATTAACTCAAGGGACATAGCAAGTTATGGACAAATATTTGTATAGTGTGTAAACTGTGCATGCATCATAGTTCTTGTATTGTTTGGATATTACCATCCTCGAAACACCAGTCATCGTGTTAGTAGTCATAATAAACCTGTTTTCAGGATGGGATATCGTCGCAAATGGGTGAAAGATCCCGCAGCGACGTTAAACTCCATAATCACTCATTCACTCAGGATGGGATAAAACAGTCATGCCATGACCTACTAGTTGGAATTTGGGAATCGCAAAATAAATGGTCATATTGTAAGATTCTGAAAATCTGAAAATAATAACCATGTTGTAAGAATATGAAAAGCACATTTAATTATGATACAAACATTACATGTAATATAAAAGTAAACCTTTATTTTCCAGTCTGCAGAAGAAGGCACTCTCAACCCTGCATATATGTCAGCAGGATCGATGTAAGACCAGTTCTCATAGTATTGTATTTTTTATCTTTGTTTTAAGACGTAGTTTGTTTTGGCAAACGATATAATTGTCTTTTATAATTCATGTTACCTCCTATGTTACCTCAGGTAAGAGACAGAATATAAAATAGTTTTCCTAAGTAGACGTTGCTTAACGCTCGAATCTAAAGAATCCGTTTCACACTAATTAGTTTCACACTAATTGCTCTTTCATAGGAAGACCTGTAAACCACCAAACGAGCCGGCTGCAGATTACACATAATCAACAGTCGAGAAAAGCCTTACTGTGATATCGACGGGAGTCGATTCCTAAATGTAGCGATAGAATTGTACAGCAAGATGCGGCACCAGAGAGGTAATCTAATATATAGCGTACTCATAGCACTGTGCCATCTACAGTATAGCATACCAATGCCACGGTCATCTACAGTATAGCATAACTATACCAGTGTACCATTCCACATTGTGACCTGTCTATACCACTGTGTCATCTACATCATGTAAATACCACCATGCCACCATTTGCTTGTTTATAGCCAACAATGACGAACAATGATCATGCTTTCACAAGTATATTTACAACAATGTATTTATCAATGAATATTAATGCATAGTGCATACTGTATTTCACTTTTATTGAACCATGACAATAGACGCTCGTGTTCCACTATATATGAATACTCAGACATATGTTAAACATAATAGTATGCTGTCTTTTTATACACGTCAGTATCACATTTAACCTATTATTTTTGTGTCGATGTTGTTACTTTAGGAATAATCTACCTGTTCTGTTCTGCAAATGGGTGAAAGATTCCCACTCACTTACTTGTTCTGTCCATTTGCAAAACCGCAGTTGTGCTATATGAACTGTTTTTTTTTTTTTTTAAACACGACTACATAGTTTATGTTATATTTTACAGCCCCTTCACCCATTATTTTGGAAAACATTGCTAGTAATAATATTGACACACTCACGCTTTCCCTAAGAAGTTTTGAAACTCTATCGAGTTCATTGAGAAAACGTAAATATACTATTTTTTTTATTCACTTAGAAGTGCGGAAGCCATACAGCGTACATATCTTAACAAATATCTGGAAGTTAGGAGATCGTGGCGGCAATGAAACACAAATTCTATATTGACAGTAGACATGCCGTATTCCTCATATACTGTTCTCGATATTGATTCCAAGTATGACTCGTCCATGGATATTGTTTATTGGTTTGTGTTTTCATTGACAATGTTCACCATGTCATCATTCTCTCTTCATTATCATGGTCACAATCACACTGGACATCTTCAATGGTTTACTTGTACAGGGTTTTATGTAAATAACCGTTAATAAACTTTGTAGTATATAATCCAGAAGACGAATACTGTTTTGTGTCGTTTTTTCCTTTTACTAAAAACTGCTAGTAGTACTACCAAATGAGTATGTGAATTTGTGAACTTCGAGTTCAGCATGAAATCGTACTCAAAATGTTTCGTAATGTTGGAGCCATGCCAGTTACTATTACGCTTTATGCAACATACGAGATGAGAGATGTTCAATATTCGACGTATATTACACAGTTGATGTGATTGGCTGGCTTAATTAATAAACGTCTTTTCATTGCTTTCCATTCATCTGGAGCTCCTTTGACATCCGTCTGCTGCACGTGTATTAATTCCTGGACTTCAGGAACCGTCGTCCATAGATGATATTAATTGTTATACTTTATAATGCATTCTGTGGAGCATAAAAACGAATAACCTACTCGGTACTCGAGATTACAGAAACAGACCTTTTGAGTTTTGAGTTCGAATCCAAATAAATGCTATAATTGTTTAAACACTCATTCTTCTATCACAGAAAATCCTGTAAACCAACAAGCGAGCCGGTTCCAGACTACGATATTCCACTGACACGAATAGCTAGTCACAATCCAGTAATCATGTAACCAGCAGTCAAGACAATCCTTACTGTGGTATCGGAGGGAGTAGAATCATTCGTAAAATATTTCAAGCAACAAAAATGTTTATCACTGGACATTGCGCTTCTCTGTACCCTAGACATAATATGTTCTCACCCACAAGTAATAGAATGTCATTATCACTAACAACAACTAAAACCGTCGTGACCCTACTTTCGGTAAATACATGTAGGCAAGATAAGTAAACTATTAATACGCAACCCAGAATACCTTATTGCTTAAATATGTTTGTTCGCTACGGATTACTCGAAGTATATACCAGCCTACGCCTGAGTGTAAGCTGATTACAATGTGATAAGACATCTTGCTTTGTCTTGCGATTTCTTTGGCAGTGAATACCGCCAGATACATACACACAGACTTACAAATACATACACATGTACACACATGCACATACACACACGCACACACACATACACACACACACACAGAATATTTGCAATTAATGATTCAATCCTTACGGTAGTCTTGACGAATGGTCACAGTCGTCAACGTGGGGGAGGAGGTATGGACACTACATCATTTTTGCACCTGTCAATAAAGCACCGTAATTTGTCTGTTATTTACCTGGATTGATCATGACAGCGACGTACCTTTGATACTTGCATTCAGTTGTATTAAATGCATGATTTAAAAGCATTGTATACAGATTGCATGTAATATTGTGTCTACAACATGCTATGTATGTAGTACTATGCTGAAAACGAGAAAAGCATAAGAGGACCATGCTTTGTTCATCCGGCTGATAAATTTGACGCAGTGCAGCTATCGACAAGCAGTAAAACACATGTGAAATTCGTTGAAAATGGGAAACATTGGTGCATTGTTACTATACCAAATTGCTTATTTTTAAATTGGCCACGCATAACGCTGATAAAGAGCTTTATTTCACCATGCTATAATACACTGTATGGTTAGAAACCTCAACAACTGTTAATGATGGAAACACAAGTATTAAGATTTTACAATCCAGCCACATAACGACTAAAATCTGGAGAGTACACGTTGATCGTGACCAGGCCGTGAGCAAATACATTGTTCCGTAATAATATTCATACAAATAATAACATAGTCATGTTGCTGTCTTTTTGTTGTTGCAGTTATTGATCCGTATAAGCGGATCCCTCTTCTCTGTTGAAGTAATAAGCGTAATAATTGTAGGAATGTGCATAACACTAAACCATATTCTCACCCTCAGGTATAAAAGTCACTTATTTTTTTAAATATGTATATTGTAACTGCATGGTCCTTTCCCCAAGCGATGTCAAAATATATATGTTCTTTAGATCTGATACTGACATATAATTTAAATAAATTTATCAGTAATTTATCTACATTATACAATTATTATGTACTCTAGCATCTACACCATGTATGCTATAGTCCCACTTTGAGGTCAATGTGGAGTTGGGTGAGTGGTAGCGTAGTGGTACGAATTCGTCTGACTTCGGAGTCAACAACAGGTCTGGCCGATTCCATTTATTTCTTCCATTTTTGCCAACATAGTTGAGGTTTTGGCGATTAAAAGTTACTCTTGAATTGTGTGGAATACAAACAATGCATAACCTGTCATTTCAGAATATCTACAATTCTGGTATATAAGACCGATCGCA
The DNA here is from genome assembly GCA_032361225.1 of Lepetodrilus schrolli. NCBI lineage: Eukaryota > Metazoa > Mollusca > Gastropoda > Lepetellida > Lepetodrilidae > Lepetodrilus > Lepetodrilus schrolli. The sequence continues at coordinate 19,795 of JAUTBT010002300.1, forward strand.
TGTACAAGATGAAAATTAATAAGCTCCAATTAATCAGCATTAATCAGCATGAGTGCATTAATGTTGTACATCACGCGCATTTCTCAGTAACGTATTAAGATACTGCATAATGTATACCACAGATAGTTGGAATTACTCGGCCAAGGCTGCTTTGATACACAGGGTCAAACTCTGTCATAGATGTTATTGACATTTCAGGGAGAGATGCAATCATTTGTCTAAGTTAGTTCACATTTGTACATTATGTCATGTGTTCTGTTCCAAACCACTCTGTTTTGTTTCACAAAGTTGTCTCTCGTTCTTTAAATATCATATAGGTTTGTGTGTGATGTAGTGGTGGTGGTGTGTGTGTGTATGTGTGTGTGTATGTGTGTGTATGTGTGTGTATGTGTGTACGTGTGTGTATGTGTGTGTATGTGTGTGTATGTGTGTATGTATGTGTGTGGTTGTGTGTGTATGTGTGTATTTGTGTGTGTGGTTGTGTGTATGTGTCTATGTGTGTGTGTATGTGTGTGTGTATGTGTGTGTATGTGTGTGTATGTGTGTGTGGCTGTGTGTGTATGTGTGTATGTGTGTGCATGTGTGTATGTGTATGTGTGTATGTGTGTATATGTGTTTATGTGTGTGTATATGTTTGTGTGTGTACGTGTGTATGTGTATGTGTGTATGTGTGTGTGGTTGTATGTATGTGTCTATGTGGGTGTATGTGTGTGTGGTTGTGTGTGTATGTGTGTGTATGTGTGTGTGGCTGGGTGTGTATGTGTGTATGTGTGTGTATGTGTGTGTATATGTGTGTGAGTATATGTGTATGCATGTTATCCTATTGTTTCCTAAACATCCCTCCTCTTCGAACTACCACCAATTGTTCCATTCATATACAGGTGCAAGTCTACTATAGTTGATGGTTACTGTACATTTTCACAGCAAGCAAAGCGTTGCAGCATAATCCTTGACTTATCTAAACGTCCTCCTGTATCTACAGATTGCACACACTGTACATGGCTGGCTGAATATTTACACCCTCGGTTGAATAGACCTATGTTCTTCTATGTGTGCAATCTGAAAATGGATCACCGTCTGAAATCGCTAACCTAAAGGTATAACATAACAATCACTTCTGTCCATGCTTTATTTCCAACATAAGAAACAGTACGTATTAACATTATCGGTTTTCCTAACGGTTAAAACTATCATTATGTTTTCATTGAGACAACAGTTACAATGGGAATCGTGCAAATTCATATGTACACTTCTTCTGTTCCTTTGCCAGTATTGAATGTGATGAGAACACTGTACCAGTAACCAGCGTTGACGTATGCGCTGTAACTAATGAAGGAGTTAGTAGACCTAATGTGCTTGACATATGTACTATAACCAAATGAAGTTGTGTAAAGACATTCACACTGCTATGTTTGATGTGTGTATTATTACCAAGCGAAGATGTTAGGAGAAGCTTACATTGATATGTTAGCTATTATTACCAATTGCAGACCAGCGGAGAAACTTACTTGTACAATGCTATATTTGGTATATGTATTATAACCATTTGGAAATGTTAGGAAACTGACTGTGGATTGAACTGATACATGTATCATTACCAAATTAAGTTGTTCTGAGAAGGTTACACTCGTATGCTTCATATGTATTATTACTAATGAAGTGGTTTAGATGTGATTCGGGAAGCAAAGTTATATTGTGGCACTAACACTTATGAGGAGTTAGAGACATACATACGCTAATGTTGGTTCTGTTGTTAGCCATGAAGCTTTTTAGAAACACGCACTTGAACGATTTAACGTCGTGTCAGAATTGTTTGTAAAGGTTGCGTTTTTAGATTCAATTCATGTTTTAACTAAATAAACGCAAGTTATGACTGATCTAAATTTTAACGGACTTCGCTGAAGAACCGGCCATGGCCACGGTACAGGTAATCGTCAGATTCATTGACATAACTAAACTGATAATTTGGGGTCACATGTAATACAAGAACGCTTACATTTGAATCAGTACGAAACCAGGATTCCAGACGTCAATGTTAGATCAAATCTCAATTTGAATAGTGATGTTGAATGTATAAATACATAATAAAGAACCGTTGTACACTTATAGTTTTAGACGAGTAATGAAAGCGGCTGTAGAATTATATTCGGACGTATATATATATATATATATATATTTCAGCGTTGTTATTTCATTGGTGACAGGACAGTTTGAGGCGACAAGCTTTCTTTTTGATTGGATGTTGATTCGACGTCACGGCTCTGATGCTGAGAGGGACCGGAAGTGTTGACGATATTCCTCGGCAGTTGCCTCTCCCCTTTCTACTGAATATTAGTATCCAGAGTTGAGCTCTTCAGGCCAGAGATGGGAATTTGGGTACACTGGCTGGTCAGTCCTTCGAACATTTCTGAAATATATCGATAGTTCAATATTATATTTGTATTGTCTCTAAAAAAAGTGGGTTTTGTTTTCTTTTTAATTTTACTTTGGGTTTAGCGCCGATTTCAAGAATGTTTTCTCTCAAATCTTTAATCACCAACATTGAATACAGATTTTCATGTGATTGTCTTATATCATTAGCATATGAACATCACACTGGGAGAGATAAGAAATGTCCCTTATAACGTCTCAAGAAATAAATAGAGGAAGATTTGGATTGTTGTCAATTGAAACGGAAAGGCTCGCTAACAAATAATACGTTGATAA
>JAUTBT010002300.1:25000-28366 GCA_032361225.1 Lepetodrilus schrolli
ACTACCCGCATTATAATGGGGTAAATATCCGTGATGAATTAATATAATCCTTGCTTATGGTATATCCTGTCCAATTACTGTACACGGACTAATACTCTTGTTGCAACGTATATTTTATAGTGAACAATATTTTTATGGAAACAATTTTATGTACAGAACGTATGTACTTGTTTTGTTATAAGTATATCCTGTCATGAATATTTAACATTATGTGCATGTCCATTTGAAAGAGTTCGGTTGGCTTGAGAAATAAAAGAGTTCCGGAAATTCTATAGGTCTGAGGGTTCGTGTGTGGCCAGCCTCTGCAGTCTGCAGATTTTTAAACCCGTTCATTATATATGGACATAAACAAGCGTTTGTGTTCCATCTCTTTATAGCCACTTATGCTTCAATTTCAAGTAGAAGGTTTGCATTAAAATGATGGCAAATTACAGACATGCGAAACACACTGGAGTCATTTAAGGACATTGGTCGTCAGTTAGTATTCCTTAACTACTCAGTCATTATTAGACACAGGCAAACTAATGACGTCATGGATCACTCAGGAACAGGAAGACTACACTGTGAGGACATGGATCTATGTACCATGGTAAGAAGATAACCATTTCTAATAAGTGTGATAATACCTCCCTGATCACCCGGTCCAATACAAACAAAACAAAGAAAACAACAACAATAACAAAGTAATACAACATATTTCTATTTTATAACTCGGATGACTCGGATGACTCGGATGACTCGGGCTCATGCACCATAGCTGAAATGGAACAAGGTATACATTATATAGGCGATACATTTTCTATATATCTCAAAGACATTGGAATCTTAGGAGCTAACGAACGATCCAATGGACTAATGAAAACTTTTGTCATATGCCAAATATACAGTACACTTGCCTGTTTGGATGCATGTAAATCAGAGCATCCGCATCCTGAAATATTCAATACACCGTATTTTATGGTGGATAATAGAATGGGCTGTCTCTTGTATTTCCTGAAACTGGACTTGGCCTCCTTGGAAGGGAACCCTAATAAAGCATTGTTGAATTGGTAGAGTAGTGGTTCATCATTTCGATGGCCATTACTTTTTGTCCTTGAGAGTAAACCTGAGTTAATTGATGACAACACTGCCGGAGCTTTGCTCAAAGAAAATGACACTACTAGCTTACTTTAGTCTTCATGGAATCCAGTTTACTTAAAACCATCTGGAATATATTACACCGCCTACATCTGAACCTTTATATTGGACCACCATTGTGAATTCTAGTAGATGTACAAGCTGCTCTGAATCTGGAATGGTACCAGATAAGACGTAGTTGTACGCAACTACCAGCTGAATGAGATAAAAGAATGGGGCAGCCATCCAGCTATTGGATATATTTACACGGTACTGGTGAACTAGAACGACAATTCGACAATTGTTTCTAATAAAATTAAGTGCCTGTGAAGTTCGGAAAATGCATATTTCACCTCGTTCTAATAAAAGCTTCGCCGCAATGGAGTATGGTTAGTGTATTAATAACAAATATAAACCCAAGATAGTATGTGTTATCTTTCAAAACACCTTTCAATAACATTTCGTTATATGTTATAAGTATTTATAACGATTTGGCAGTGCTGTCACATGCTCATTTGTAGTGAATGGTTCCAAGTAATGATATGAATACATTCTGACCACCATCTGTGCACAGGCTCTACTCAACTAGATATACACTGTATATGCGCACCCAAACCTTGTGCCAGTAGATCCGATATCAGATCCAATACCAGCATACGAGAAACTATTTATTTTTCACCGGATCATGACGCATTATTAATGTATTATTTTAGTAGTCTACTATTTCTTAGATTAGATTATTAAGTAAAATGTTAATGTGTAAACGGTTATATTCTGAGATAATATATTATATAGAAATCACCGATTGTAGATGTAAGCATTATTAAGCACAATATAATAACTAGTATTGAACTATGATATCCTTTCAGCACAACGTATTTATTTAATGAATGAACACATTTGCATTCTACATGTCGTAGATACACCTTCCGCAATCTCTGCCTCATTTACAGTAATATCCATCACATCTAAATTTGGATAGAGGTCCTTCTTTAATAGTAATAACCATCGTATCTAAATTTAGGTAGATATCCATCTTTGATTTTAGCCAAATTTGTTTCAAATCCATTTATCCTTTTTAACTGCATGCACTACTCGTTCAACTAATGGGGGTGTGGGGCGTATATTTGAGGGGAGGGGGTGTCTGCTTTGGAACAAATATGTGGCATTCTCACGGTACAAGGACATTCACATAGAGTGTCGCCAGACAGAGGGCGACGGGGGGTATATACTATCACCAACACGTGTATTATGAGTTGGAAAGAATACTCCTTAATCGACTAACATGAGTGACATATTACCAATGAATGTTTCGATTCCACTGTGGGGGTAGAAGCAGCGACGACGGACATTTAATGCTTTGATGCTAAATTGGTAATTCCGATCTAAACTACGATCGAAAGTTAATCTAGATCAACACCAATAATATTTTACTGAACCCTGGACACTTCTCAAATCGCTGGAATCATCGCGTTATTTTGGATAATAAACTAACACCAAATTGACAATTTAATGAGAGTAAAATGATTGTAGCAGATACAGCACAAAAGAACAGTTTAATAAAGTGCATTAGATGCATGTAGCTAAGAAAGTCTCAAATTCCATCAGTTGGCATACACTGTCCATGACATATTCACCTACACTACACAGTCATAAATATATAGGTACATGTACAGAAATCAGATACTAATGCATATTTACATTAACGATTTGTTATATATTAAGATACACGTTATCTAACAATGCTATATCATGAGCAATACAAAATAAACATTGGGCAAACGATCAATTTATTTGGTCCTTTTAGTTGGTACCAAAAATAGCATTGATAGAAATCTAAATCTGCCCTTAGAAATACCTCTTGGAATATGTATGTGTGTTTAACAAACTATTTGATAGGTTAGTGTTAAGTAGTTGCTATCCTTCAAATATTTACCGAATTGTTAAGATGAAATGATTTGACTTTGGAACAAAGGCCACATTGCCATCACCACTCAAATGCATAGAAATCAATGATATAGAAAGATGATATAGCAAGCAGTCATTTTGCCCCAAGCAACTAGCATCCTTTGTATACTGCACGTACATTTAAATTGACTACAAATCTAAATTACTTCATTGAATCGATTACCCACATATGTTGTCAATTTGCTGTCGACCTGAGCTAAGCCGTATTCAACTAAGTCTTAGTGGAATAAGAACACACAAACTGTGGAAATTAGCTCAAAATAATCCATGCAATTTTAAAGA
>JAUTBT010002301.1:0-10180 GCA_032361225.1 Lepetodrilus schrolli
TCAGTGCATGTAACACAGACTTACGTACAAGTAACATCACATTAAATGTCAGCTCAGTGCATGTAACACAGACTTACGTACAAGTAACATCACATTAAATGTCAGCTCAGTGCATGTAACACAGACTTACGTACAAGTAACATCACATTAAATGTCAGCTCAGTGCATGTAACACAGACTTACGTACAAGTAACATCACATTAAATGTCAGCTCAGTGCATGTAACACAGACTTACGTACAAGTAACATCACATTAAATGTCAGCTCAGTGCATGTAACACAGACTTACATACAAGTAACATCACATTAAATGTCAGCTCACTGCATCCACATGCAGAGTCTAAGGCCCAGTGTTGATTTTGTGTTAGTAGTATTTGGTCAATGTGACTTTAAAAAGTACCACTAAATACATTTAACAACAGGTGTCTGAGATATTAATAGATCACTACAGGAATAGTCACATTAAGGCCACTAATATATATTTACAGGTCTTCTATTTTTCCATCTCCATGGAATTGTTAAATTTAGAAATTTAGGCTAATTTTTTTTATATATAAAACATAAAATATGCCTCAGGTATGAACATGTCAATCACATGTCAGGTATATGATTAACCGACTACACAGATTATAGTAATCCGCTAATAAAAAAACTAATTCATATATATTCCTTAAAAATTGAATGCTATTTTCTTTCAGAAAGTAGAGTTAACTGACTTAATATATAAAGTACAATACGCTAAAATCCTTATTTTCAATTGTATACCAATTACGAAAAAAGTATAAAAAATAAATACACACAATATGACTTTAATACTACATGTATCAATAAAATGTACATTTATTTGATCTTACACCTGCTGCTTATTTTGATAATGTAACACACGCCTATAAAAGCAATTAACATGATACTGTGTGTCGTGAGGTAACAATTTATTACCAGTCATTGCCGTGCATGGCGGGATCACATTACTTAATATTACTTTTATCAGCCACATGACAGAGCGGTGGTATGCTGGTTATAGGACTCATGTAAGTGATCTTCTCTCCTTCAGACCTAGAGAGTTACAACAGTGTATGTTCCAGCAGCAGAAAAGGGTTAATCCCCATTTTTGTTTAACCCTCTACTGCTGGGTTGCTCAATGGGCATGATGGGTTGCCACCAACAGGACAAAGGTTAAATTATATATTTGTCATGGAGAAATTTGGTGACGTAATATATGGAGCCATCGTCTCTTAAATTTAAGTGATGTTGATGAATGTTAAACTTTTTTTGTGTTTGAATTTTTGTGGAAAGTCCAATGATATATTTCAATATTGAAATTTAATAGTCCAATACAGTACGTGAGGTAGTTCCGGATCACGGGTATTCTGGATCACGTTCTCACTCACAATACTACAGATGTCAAGTATTAAGTCTAGAAACAACAGCGGACATTTTGTCTGCATTATTGTGAGTGAGTAAATGAGAGCATGATCTGGAATACCTGTGATCTGGAATACCTGTGATCCGGAATACCTGCGATCTGGAATACCTGTCGTCCGGAACTGCCTCACGCACTGTATTACTGCTTAAAATTTTATGAATTAAATAAATCACATAGGTACCATTCCTTTGATAATATCTAATCCAACAAGCCAGTTATTTTGGACTGATGTAATCTATAGCCATATCTAAACCGTATCTATGGTATGGCAGAGCAACAGGTGGTTTGCACATTGCTAATCCGGCTGCAAATGGAACGCACCAAGTTCAGGATGCTGCACGATTCCTGCAGTCCTCCAGATGATCGTATAAGTAACTCTCCTGTACGTGGTGGTCCAATGCTAGTCACATTTTCTAGAAACGCGTACTTCAGCACTTAAAGAACTTCTATTGACCTACGAGGCCGCCATTGTTGGCAGGAGTGGGTTCTTCCTGAACTAGACACCGCTACAACCAGGATTTGCCAGGATTCATTTACGATACAGAAAGCAATAGTGGATGATGGAGGAGGATGGACTATGTGCCCGACTTTTCTCGCATCTCAACCTGCAACACTACAGTCTATAGCTCAGCACAGTGCTACATGTATCACAATCTAATCACAGGAGTAAGAACAAGTATCCACATTGTAATAATAATAATAATAATAATACTTACATAACTCATAATTCCATGCATAATGCATATGCTCAAAGCTCACAAAACAACACAAGGCAAAGGCAATGTAATAACTAACAAAATGTCATTAGTGATATCATTACGGATTAACCCTTTACCTGCTGGATTAAAAGCAATGGCTGCTCTACAGGGCATCTCCAGTTGCCTCCAGGAAGATGATGGTTACTTAAAGAATAATTTCACTAGATCACAATACTGTAATGTTTTAAAATAAAATCTCTCGAAACCATGTAATGTAATTACGTGACCATGAATCTCATCCCTGGCGGATTGTATTGCTATCTCTGATAAACTATGCATTTCCAATTGCCTTTAGCAGGAAGGAGGTTAATGTGTTTAATGGAAGTGAAAATGCTGACATATACAAAACAGTATTCAAATTTCGTAATCTCTAAATATTCGTGGGAATATTTCTCAAATAAACATAAATACTCCTTAGAAAAACAAACATCAACAATTAATACATATATTATTTATAATGAAAACATATGGAATTGTTGCCATGTATTGTCTAATCTATATATCATAACAATAGACATGAAACAGGTAGATTGCAAATGACCTTTGACCTTCAAGAAGCGACCTTCATCCCATTCAAAGACTTTATTCCTTATGATGATTGCATCATAGGGTGACCATCACCTTCTAAAGTTTCAGCAATGTAATGTTTTATGAATATTTATGTGAACATTTGTGTAAAATATAATTGTATTTATTTTAGATTTAAAAAAGATTATTTACATATTTTTTTTAATAAACATTATTTATCTTATTAAAATATAATTACATACTTTTATTGTGAAATATTATAAAATAAATATATTAATATGTGAAATATTTTTATATATTCATTTCCATAATGCAGCAGCCGTATATTAAACAAATACCACTTGTAAGTCTATCCACGCCCCAAGTGCAAGGAAAGAATGGGCTCAGGAGATTCTGGTCTATATTTAGACAGGTTCTGTGGTGAGAATGTAGGCTCCTTTGGGCCCCAGTGTACAGGTGGCACAGTCAGGGAAATGCCAGCCGGCCATCTCTCTTAACCTTTTCCTAGCTGGAGGCAACTAGTGAAACCCTGCGCTTCAAATAATAATGATGAAATCATGACTACTACTCGATGTGGTGTCTTTGATTGTTTAAAACAGGAAGACTTCTCAATGTGAGCCAGTGCATAAGAGTAAGCACTTTGAGAGGTGTGCTTACAGTAGGAAGAAACCCAGTAGGAAGAAACCCTGGAGTAATGATAGATGTACAGTGACTCATGACATACAGATTAATCAATTCTACATTAGGTATACAGATTTATACTGAAATTCTGATTCTTTTTGGATTATTCTTTAACTCTCTCCATGCTGAAGGCAACCGGAGATGCCCTAAAGAGCTGTGTCTGTGCCTAATGCAGCAGGGAGAGGGTTAAATTGAGGTTTAGACCCGCTTTCAAGATTCTTTCACATATCTTGCCATGTCAGTTTAGGGCAGGAGGAAACCTGGAACATCCGTAGCGCTGAATGTTACAGTAAACCTGCGAGCACTGGCTGGTACTGACAGACCAAGGATGACAAATGCATTGCCACTGACTGCGCATCCTATTAATATCGCATCAGAAACTTTTGCAAACATTGATGCCGGGCTCCAGGGGCTGGATTTGAACCTGGGACATTTGGCTCTGAATTCCAACATTTTATTATTGCGCTAGTATACCACCCATCCCCGAAACCTTGATATTATCCACTATAGAAACTCAGAACTTTCAATTTTGTAATTGATGCACTAACTGCAATGCTAACTGAGATGAACCAAGTCCAATAATAACTCTGCATTCTCCAATATGTAACAGATACATCACAAACAGGTAGAGGGTGTGCCACTGAATAGGATAAATTTGTTTAAAAACAACTAGAGGCTATTTCAGGCAGTTCTATATTGGGGGATGAAGTTTATTTTAGGTGCACAGAAATACAAACTCTTTAAAGTCGACAGACAGAGGCCAGTATACTTAATTAAACACCTCATTAACACTTTCAAACTGGGTACTAACACCTCATAATTATATATTGTTTTATATATTATTATATAAAGTACATTATACATAAATAATAGAATATTTATTTATTTTACACAAGATGCATCATCTATCTTTGTAACGAATAATTTACATAATAATTTAACACTGTTATACAAATATAATAAATACATTTCAATATACTAGTATATAGAAAACTTAATTAGTAAGCATTTTAATTAGTAGTTTTGAAGGATGGTGCTATGGAGATTTTGCTAATCGATACTGATAAATAACTATTATTATTATTTAAAAAACCCCACTTTCTAGCTAAATATTTAACCCACCTTGAAAGATACATTTCCAATATCAAAAATAAAAAATCTTGGGGAAATGATGAGCCCTGCTCGAAAGTTACCCATCTCTGGCTACCAGGAATTCAAAAGCACGTAAGCTAATGACACAGCAATGTCAGTGGCTCAACACTAATTCCTTGTAAAATATATAAAGGTCGTATTGCACGATAACGGTGTAACAATATATGCTCTAGATAGTTCGGCCCAACCAATGCTTCTCCATACAGCTTCTACTGTGTGGGTGTTTTTGGGGAAAGTACACACAGAACTTAGCCGGCGTTATCAATTCCAGGTGTCTGTGAGTCTGAGAGTCTTGTAACACTTTGCACATGGTGACAGAATTCATCAGACTACCAATGGACTGACTGTAGGCAGGTAGACTATGAAATAACGTACTGAAAATAACAATGTATGGCACATCCAACATAACACCACACAGAGGGTTAACTCGATGCAATGTGGTGGAAGGATAAAAATATAGGTTAACCCTTTTGCTGTTGATGCAATGAATTCATCCTATATGCTGAAGCTTATATATAAATATTTCATGGTATAATGCTTAACCTTTTCCCTGCTAGATTAAGATCACTGGTACAACAGTATCTCAAGTCTATAACAGTGAGGTTAACCCTCTCCATGCTGAAGATGCCCTAAAGAGAAGTGCCTGTGCCTAATCCAGCAGGAAGACAGTTAATCAGGACATTGATGTTAATAATAAAAAATGTCCATAAAATAATCTGATGTAATATTTGTAAACTCAGTAATTAAGAATTTCGACAATTTTCCACAACATTTCTGATACATCGAGTTACAGCAAGAGCCTAGAGCCAGGGTTAATACAGCTGAATGTACGCTACACACAGACCTAGCAACATATGATTGGGCAGAGCTGATGATGGCACAGTCTCCTTGCTGCCATATATCAAACAGTTGTATTTGTAAATAATTTAATAATTTTTTATTTATTTTTTTAAAATTGGGGTTTAGAGAGTCACTTTCAAGATTTTTTCACTTATATCACGACATGTCAGTTTATGGCAGGAGGAAACCCGCAACATGTATAGCGCTGAATGTTGCAGTAAACCTGCGAGCAACGACTGGTACTGACAAGACCAAGGATGACAACTGCATTGCAACTCTACAGATATCGCATAAATATCCTATAAATATTGCGTCAGAAAGGTAAATTTCGCGAACATTGATGCCGGGCCCCCAGGGTGGGATTTGAACCTGGAACCTTTGGTTCCGAAGTCCAACGCTCTACCACTGCACTACCACCCGCCCAAATAATTTAATAAGGAGACATCAATGTACAATATGACTATTAACAGGAATGGATATTATCTTTGGCCTGTTAGACCTAGCCACAAGAATACGAAACCTATCTTTTTGAGTACGATCTTATGCTCAACTGTATTTATTCACAAATCCCCATATAAAATTTGAGCTTGAGCATTAGCATAAAATTGTACTTAAAAAGTGTGTAATCTCGGAACAGGGTCTTTTCTCTTTTTAACAAAGGGCAAGTGGAAATTTCACATTTTACAGAATTTGAATAATTATTCATAAATTATTAAAATTACTCCTAGAGCTATCGAATAGGTCTTATGTCAGGCACATAGCTACAGGTATTTTAATGTGAATATACCAGTGCTGTAACAGTACAATGTTTATCTTTTATATCTGCACATATCTGCATCTACACGCCTGCACTTTGTTTCAAGCAGGACGAAAACCAACCTGAATATTCCTGCATCATTACATACTACTTTGCTCAAACACATCCCTATCAAATGTTGAGTAGTATAGCTACCTCTCACGTGGAAGCAGCTTTCTGGTCAGCCAAGTCTCTCTCGTGCTCCAGAAACTTAGTCAGTTCTTTTTGCTCCGCCAACACCTGGATGTTCTGCTGCTTCCGACTCCGACGATCAATGTCCTTGACGACGCCTTCATGCAGGTTCTGAATACAAGTTTTGAATTAAACTAACCTAGTACTAGTAGAGTCTGTTGAATATATTAAATATAATTTCTATGGTTAATTTCAAAATGAATACAGGATGCAATCATATTTGGATAAGGAAAGATATCAGTAAAATAAATTAAAGGAATGGCAATGCATACATTATACACACGTGCACTTGTGCATGTGTGCATGCACGCATGCACGCACACACACACACACACACACACACACACAAAACCATTTCCACGTTCGAAAGTGTACTCATAGTGCTACATTATTAACCTGGTCAGTGGACACTCATTTTCCATCTAAACTCCCTGGGGAGTATACATCCCAAGGTGCAGTTCAAGTTGCTAGAAGGTTATCAATCATTTAATCCTACTTGGTACCCATTTTATTCTGGGTGAACAGAGGTATTTTCAAACTATTAAAGCCTTGTTGCCTAAGGTGACACCACAAGCTTTACAGGCTGTGTTTCAGTGCAAAATCCATAGATACCCTCCGAGGTTCTTGGTGACAAGTTGGTCATCCATCCATGAACCAGCCGAGCTCAATTGTGCTTAACTTTACTAGCCTGAACGATCAACTGTGCAATGCATTTTACGAACATAAATCATTTAAACAATAGTACTCATGATAAACATAAAAGTACAAAGTTGAGAACATAATAAATAAACTTAATTGAATTCGTGTTCCTAAATGAAAAAAGTCATAAAAGACTAAAAACCTTTGAATGGTCAAAGGGAGACAACTTTCACATTAGCGTTGAAGCGTTCATAAAATATGTAGATGGCGAAATTTGCAGGAAAGCAGAACAATAGGGTATATTCATTTCATATGATAAGACACGTCATAATTACCTTTCTGTCTCTGCCTTGACTGTAGTGTACATAGGAAATTATTCCGATCGCGAAGCTAATTGAAGCTCCTAACACAATTTTTGATCTTGTCGACATGACGCAATTTTCAAATGTTCAATAACACTGCACACGTTTCTGCAGCTTGGCGATGTTTCATCTAAACTATCTTCTTGCTTTGTGCAATAAACTTCCTAGTTTATTACATGTCTCTTTCTATTTACATCGTTTTACGTTTGCACAACGAACACGGTGAAGGAAGAATATTTGGTCGCAGCTCGAGTTCACGTGTGACCTCACATGACGCAATAGGGCACCAAGAGTTGTCTCCCGTAGACCATTTTCATCAAATTGTTTTGCAAAGTAGATGCATGGATCAAAACAGATTATTTTTGAAATAATAAATATGCAGATATTCGTCATTCAATATAACATGTATATTATTTCATAACGATCTTTTCGTCCAGAATTATTTGTAGTAGGTCATCAAGTCCAGCCTTGAAATTTGAATTATCATTATGCTCATTGGGAAAATAAATATATTCAGAGAGGCAAAGCTGCCGGTTCTTCTTATTAGATGCTTCTTCCATCTCTCTCTCTCTATCCCTCTCTCTCTGCAAGTTCATCCTTTGTAAAGGTAGTCAACGCAGATATTTACAGGCATGGCAACAGATAATTATTGTGAATTCAGCAGAAAAAAACCACAAATAATTGAGCGTACTTTCACAGCAAATTGCCATGCTTGAAAAAAAAAAGGATACAAAATATGATGAATTGGCTTTGCAGAATTTATTCAGTCCATAAATGGATGTAGAAGCACACCAAGACAAATTGATGTCAATAATTCAAACATTCCAGTCTAGATACTAACAAAGTAACATTCTTCAACATGTCGTCCACTTTCAAAGTGACAAGCAAACAATACAAATACACACAGAAGAGCACATAGCTATCAATCATGTACATTTATCCAAATCTTTGTGTGTAACATGTTATATACAATACCATTACAACTTGTCCACTGATCAGTTTGGGTAAATTAAAATGATCTCTGTGACATCAAGAAAACATGAATATTCATAAAAGTTTTTGATTATACACCAAGTAGAATTCGTCCAGTTAAAATCAAGGTATGCTGCCAATCCTCTTAAGGATAAAATGCCAGCTTCAGGACTGTACATTAAGTTTTTGAGGCACTGTGTCCTGTCAGACATGAAACTACTTGCCCTGTAGGTAAATGGCTTGTTAACCTGGGCTATTTCACTTGTCCGCCAGTGGATAAGACCTGTCCTGGGCAGGTGGACAATCCTTACTGTCGAGCCCTGAGCCTTTCCCATGGAATCGGTGGACAAAGTAGGAAATGTGTCTGGGGTTACACAAGATAACTTCAACCGAGAGTCACATCTTTATATTTTGAAGGCCTTTACATGAAATACAGATTAATGGTCAGCTACAATCCAGACACATTATAGTTCATAAAGTATGAATCTGTAATATTTAATATGTAATGCTTATGAACAAGTCTTGAGATTCTAAAAATGAATGAAATGTGAAGCAACGTTACCAAGAGTTAATGCTTTATGTCGCAGCGGGATCACCAAGATGAAAACAACAATTAAGTCTTCCTAGATCATCGTGAGATCCAGTAGAATTACATGACACTAGTAAACTAAACCTATATTGGGCCATACTGTACTTCAAAAGTCACTGTGATACACACAAAACGTCTGAGGTCACAATGGCCTGAACATGAAGTTCATATATTAGTGCTATATGAATAGTTCAAGAGTCAGCATGACACAGACAAGTGTCTGAGGTCACATTGATTTGGACTGAAAGTGTTATATCATTAGTTCAAATGTCAGCATAATAGATGACAACCGTCTGAGGTCACGGTGACCTGGACAAAATATATCAGAGTTGCAAGGTCAACGTGACACAGATCTATGTTCTCCATCATCTTCGGCTGCTATGTTAGATTGTAGTTTCCGGAAATCATTGACAAAGTTGAATTGCTGGAAATGAAACCAAAAAGATATATCTTAAACAAATTTTGTGAAATGGAAGTCTCACAGAGATCACAACTACAATTTAAAGCATAGTGATAAAGCTTGGCATAATGGCTATAAGCTATTCCTAATGACTTCACACTGAAGACTGGCAACTAATAATCAATACTTATTGTTCTCCTCAAATATTGACAATTCAGGCAGTTAAAGCATTCAAACCATTTCAAATAGTCATTATTTTGCGAATAAATAAACCTTCCCAAAAGGAATTATTTGACAGATTTGTGTATTTCCTATAGGACTACAAAAAATTCGATCTGAGTTGTAATTCCGGTCTACACTTTTAATCAGAACACAAACCT
This sequence comes from Lepetodrilus schrolli, assembly GCA_032361225.1. NCBI lineage: Eukaryota > Metazoa > Mollusca > Gastropoda > Lepetellida > Lepetodrilidae > Lepetodrilus > Lepetodrilus schrolli. The sequence continues at coordinate 9,716 of JAUTBT010002301.1, forward strand.
TGATAGTCTGAATGGCTCTTGGACCGCGGAGTTGTCTAACTTTGTCAATGGCGTCCTCAGGGGTGATTGTCTCATCCATCACCATCATCAGACAGACAGCAACTGTGGCCAAAACACGGACATATTATTCATTGTAATTCTTTGCAATTTGACTATCAATGATTTACTGTCTCAGGACCTGCCGATCCTTGGATTTGAACCGGAGTTGCTAGATTGTTACTCCAACGCTCTACCGATTGAGCGATAGGGGTAACCCCTCTGGCAGAGACCAGTAGATGCATCTTATACCTCACTGCTACACTTAATCTCCACCGTCTTTTGATATCAATGTTATCCCACAAGTTGATAAAAAGTAAGCAAAATCCGAAGCATTGATATCAAAGACACCAGGTGGAGATTCTATTTATCACCCAATAATGTAGCTAAAGCAATATGCTCACATGTAAGGTATAAATATTGTACCTC
>JAUTBT010002302.1:0-10179 GCA_032361225.1 Lepetodrilus schrolli
TCGAGAAGAAGTGTTGACAGTGTGTTACTACATCTCGACTAGGATCTGCACACAAGCATACCGTAAGCGCACGGCGCATCCGGAAAGTACCAGTTTGCCATCACCTGGAAGTTGATAGGAGCGTGTTTTCACTTGCACGCCCTATTAAAAAATTAAAAAGTATATCGTCACACAACTCGAATGTAGGCTATGGTAAGTCATTTCCATTGTGTTTTCTAACGAGATATTGAGCAGTAACATTGAAAAAGAATGCCTCAGCGGTATTACAGGGAAAAACAACAACATGCGATCTACAACTCTTCTGCAAATGCGTTCGAATATTCGAATGCTGTTTTCATATTCGACTATTCGTGTCAGCTCTATAAATAGGCCTACAGACATTGTCAATCTATAAGCTCTTATTCTCTTTTCACAGTATAATCCTGTCAATATTGTAATTAGTGGCCTATAAAGTCAATATTGCCATTGTAGACTGTTTCGGCTGTTGGAACAGACGTTCGCCTGCAGTAGGCTATCAATCTTCAAGTTTCGCTCAACAGTAGACTACGTTTGTAATATTATGACTTTCATGATCATGTGCTAATGCATGTATTCTGTTTTTATACTATTCGTTAATCTATATATTCTTTCGTTTTGTATTAATTAGATCATATCTACAGTCAATATAACGGGGTGACTATAGGCCCTACATTTGTCATTTCCTCCATATTTGTCTATTATAATATTAGGACATAATATATGTAGACTGCATGATGTATAAAATATTTATTTTGAAATAATACATACAATATGTAATATTGCGTGCAAAGATTATCTTACTACTTTAAGTTTGAATTTGGGTTTTAAATTTAACTAAAAACATAAATATTTATTTTAACCTCTAAAATATGCCCGAAACAAGTGGGATATCCTTTTGAAAGAAGATCGATAGATACAGTTGTTTGGAAAACTATAGATTGAACGTTATTATTTATTTAGTTTACTTTGTAAAAATACATAGAAGACCTATACAATCAACTGTGGAAACTCATGAATGTCAATCGTCCCATAGAATCTATGCATAGTGCTAGCTAGAAGTACTGTTTGATGTGCTACAAGCTCCACACACGACCATTTTGAAGACTGATTGGTGTTTGGAGCATCACGATGGCGGTTTGTTTTGCTTTTGACGTAGAGTTGAACTTGGGTTATTAATGTAACTAAAAACGTAAATATTTTTTAACCTCTAAAATATGCTCGAAATGGATGGGATATCCTTTTGAAAGAAGATCGATAGATACCGTTGTTTGGAATACTATAGATTGAACGTTATTATTTATTTAGTTTACTTTGCCAAAATACAAAGAAGACTTATACAATCAACGTGGAAACTCATGAATGTCAATTGTCCCATAGAATCTATGCATAGTGCTAGCTAGAACTAACTTTTGATGCGCAACAAGCTCCACACACGACCATTTTGAAGACTGATTGGTGTTTGGAGCTTCGCTATGGCGGTTTGTTTTGCTTTTGACGTAGCCTTGAACTTCAAGTTAGAGGATGGCGTTCCAGTCTACGAGCACGATATCATGTAGCCTATACCAACTAGAATCATGTATGTGCATATTGGTTACTGTCCTGTGATCTAGGCTTGTCGACTAATTCGCCGTAAATCGAGGTTTACGAAATTACGTCATTTCCGGTTGAATAAGTAAACATCGATCCCGTCACGTTCTAAGACGTTACAGCAACGGAAGTACGAATATCTTGCAGAAACACGTTAAATTTGGTTCTCTCCACCCCTTCCCAAAATAAACATATCCGTTAAGAAGACCGAATATGACATGTTCTGTTCACATTAGATTTCATGTTAATGCTGCTAATTATCCACTAGCTGCAGTTGTGTAGCTAAAATGTGCCCCGTTTACTATTTTGCTACACCATCTATACGACCCCCCCCCCCTTTAGCTACAGAGGATTGCAGTAACATGCATCAACAAAAGTACGCTCCGGATCGCAATGCGCTGGGTTAATCACTACGTGTGGCATAAATACACGTGGCAGAACGAAATCCAGGTAGGATTGGATTCACTAACCATTATACTTCATGTCTCTATGCTTATTTTCGAAGGAAAATGTTATTTTCACATAGTATTTTATTAAATTCATCAACGATCCAGCTCATAAACCGCCGCCATCTTGCAGCTATTTTTAGCATCTTGCAGCTATTTTTTTTTTAGCAAGATGGCGTCCGTTGATAAGCGCGATCGGTGACGAATTTCATAGTGATTAACTCAGCGCATTGAGATCTGGAACGTACTTTCGTTGATGCATACTACTGCAATTAGTCTGGGCAAAACAAGGAATTTGTGGGAAAAAAGTAATGGAAATAAAATAATAACATCTTCTCCTGAATCAGTGTCTCAGAAAAAAGAATCCCCATGTGTGGGGCTTGGGTAAAAGTTTTCTCGGCAATTTGGTCTCACAATGCCCATTATATAGGCGTATTGAAATATGGAGTAGGGATAACAAATTCAAGTCTTTAACCAACTTCTAACTGTTCTATAAAAATGAAAAATGGCATGAACTTAGAGAAAAATTATTACCCTTTCCTTATATCATCGACATATTTAGTTTGATGACGTCATCATCATGAAATCCAAGATGGTGCCCATTTTGGCGGAGGAAATGAAGATATTGGACCATGGGCATGGATGACCCCCTCATACATTACACCCAGAACCTTCATGAGTGGTATCACTTTATTCAGGTGTTGCCTTGATTGATATTTTACATGTAACCATTAAGAACGTTGGGTTACACTATACATTTCAGCCATTTTTCAAAATGGCAGCCAAGAGGAATAACCTTTCACATATATCTCTGTCTGTGAGATTCATAGAGATTTAGTTTTTAGGTCTATCCTACATTTTCAGGGACAAGGAACACATTAATACCAGTAGCTCAAGTAAGTTAAGCATCAATCTTGATTTTCAACAGGGCCGCCATACAAAACAAATATGTCGTAATATTTATACATGAAATAGTGTTTCTGATGTCGAAACCCATGTTTTCGGGGACAAGGATTCATTAAGCATCATATTATTAACATTAGTTGTTAATTATATTCTACAACATATTATCTATCTGTTAACAAATACATGATCAGTCGCTGAGTTATGGTGGGGTGCATCTACAAAATACAAATTTTGACAAAATATGCATAAAGTATATTCTATACAATTACAAAATTGCATAATTATATTTTAGTCATCTATATAACATTGTTATAGACCAATAGAAGTTTGTAATTCAAAGAAAGTGAAAGCAGCTAACATGCTAACATAATTTACAACTCTTTTCCATGATGGAATAATCAGTCACTTCTCTGAGGCATCTCCAGTTGTCTCCAGCAAGGAAACGGCTAATCATGGCCACTAACCATAGCAAAACATGGTATCATGAAATAGTGAATGGGTGGTCTACATGTTAATATGTAGAAACTAATTTACCTTTGATTAACCTGGAAACTTGTTCTTATTTCTCATTAATATTGTAATTGCCAAATATGATTCTAAAATAATGTCAAATTGATGTCATGTCACATTTATATGTAATTAATTTTAATATATTTATTTTGAATTGTGGTTTAAAAATTAGAGTCACTTTCAAGTTTCTCACAATAGTAATAGTTAAAAACAACGATAACAAATTATATTGATTCATGCTGTTGACAAGTGTAAATGTAAACTGATGATAGCTCAGATTTCTTGCTTCACTGAATTATACTTGCCATATTAATGCCTTGGGGGATGTAATTAATAATAAATTCACTGTATAGATAGATACCTCGGCCGTGTCTAACATGTCTAAGTTCGATATTTATGAGCATGTCTTCAATACAAATCCATAAGAAGTTCTGAAAGAGGTCGCATGATAAACAGGTAAATGGAGGTAGTGATCGTTCCAAGTATGCTCAACAAGTATTACTGAGTGGTCATACTATACTTGTGTGATTGTTATGACCTGAAATTTATCTTGCATTATATAATCCACAAGGGGGAAGTAAGACATTTATATTTTGAGTGTATTATAGCAAAACTTCTTTGCTAAATCAATTCACTGTGATGAACATGAATGCATTTACTGATTGCTGTGAACAAACATTGATGACTAAATATAATTCAGTCATTATTACTAAACAGTTGGCTTGTTGGATTGGCTGTAAAGTTTAGAAAGCATACAGCAGTTAAAGATATTTATTAGTGTAAGCATGAATCAATGCTGGTCTGTAAACATAATATGATCCATAAACCAAATTACATCTCAAATTAAACTTAATACATTTTGCATACTGTAAAATTTATTATTTTTACCTACTACGTGTTACGGTTCATTAACTTGAGGAAAGGGTCAAATGGTGTCCCTTCCTAGATGTGTAGCTATCCATCCCTTATTCAGGATGGGATTTAACCTAGCAACTTTCTACTTATGACATTAAATACCTGATATTAAAGTTCAAAATTACACAATGGGAGATACGTTAATGAAATTAGCATCGAATTAATTAAGCAACAGGTTGGACAAGTATAATGACCTAGCCACGGTCATACAGATATTCTTCTCTTTCCTAAATTGCAAACTGAAAAGAATGACATATGTTGACTTTCCGTTAGTTCGATCAGGTTTGCAAGGAAACCAGCTGTTACATGTTTACAATGAATATACTGAGGAAGTATTGCCTGATTACTTTGCATTTAAAGGCTCTTTAATGTCTGCTATGGCCACAATGTCCAGTAGAAGCATCTATTAATGGTAAATATGATATTATTGCTATTTTGGTATCTATATATAGAGGTTACTAAAAAGTATATTGTAATCTAACTACATTTTTGTTGTGTGTGTGTGGTGAGGGGGGGGGGGGGCTATAGGAGGAGATGCCAGTGCTTGTAAAATTTCCCCCGAATTTTATGAATACAGGCTGCTGATTCTAATGAAATTGACGAATTGACACTGGTGTAAGGTGACCGCAAAAGCACCTAACCGAAGAAGAAGATCTAATGATCTCTTTCATTTATGATTTAGATATTGAATGAGCGTTTCTTTTCATGCAGAATGGGCTCTAGACACCAGTCTCTGAATCAGGAATTCTTTCGAAGCACGGCAACTACAACATCACAATGACAGGTTTGGGCGTTCTTTTGACTGTGCTGCTGGCATTGGATCCATGCTGCTCGGTGACTGACCCTGTGATGGTGAGCATAACATCTCCAGACGCCCTGGGTAACACAGTGGATGCTGCCAGTACTGTGAACTGGGCGCCGTTCGATTCCGGGGTCAAGTACAACAACTCCAAGTACCACGATGGGGGGATGGGACCACTGTTCAATTTAGCCAGGAGTTTTGTGAATTCAAGCATCTCGAAAGAAATTCCATATAGTAAGTCATTCTGAACATTCACACATGCTGCACCTCTTCTATTGAACACTCTGCCATGCACTGATATTTAATCCAACAACTTTACTATTATATAACTTTACCAAAATAACTATAAGATCTGTTATAATGCTTAAATTCTACTGTTTTCATATGATCTTGAATGTACATAATTTTTTTATTTTATATATTTATTCCCACTTTGTAGCGCCATGAGCAAGCAGTATGCATGTTTGGCGCATTATAAATATGTATTATTATTATTATTATTATTATTGTTATTATTATTATTATTGTTATTATTGTGAACATTCAGGATTGAGAAGTTTACATCTAGATGGGCAGATTTTATTTTTCGTTTGACATTATTTATAAATTTATTATTATTTTTTTTGAATTGGGGTTTAGAGTCGCTTTCAAGATTCTTTCACTTATATCATGACTTGTCAGTTTAGGGCAGGATGAAACCTGCAACATCCGTAGCGTTGAATGTTGCAGTAAACCTGCGAGCACTTGACATTATTACAATAGGTGTTAAATTCAATCATTAAATAATTGAAGCCACCTTTCTGGTGATTTCATCTTTTCCATCTCAGGCTATTTTTCATGTGAATTTCTTCATTGTGTAAAAATGCTGCGATTTCAACATGTTCAATGCATTTGTGCTTTTGACTTTCAGCCATGTATCCTTGTTATGTGTAATTTGGGAATCGCCACCTCATGTGACGATGCATTTCTTAACACACACACATGTGCAAATTGAGCCATTTTGTCTGTTCTGTCTTTCGGATGTCACCCCTCTGCTTAAAATAATACTTATTTTTACCGAAAAAGCTATATTAAAAGTATTTACCGAGATATTCTAACAGATAGGAGTGTCAACGCATTTTATGTTAAACTATAACTGTTATCATTGTGAGGACACTTTAGTATTATTTTTATTGACTAATGTAAAGTATTGTTTCTAGTTTGCTTTTCTCTCCAGAACTCATCAACTCGTTGATGAAAGGGCAGATGGACCCGACTCAGATTTTGAATACGGTGAGCATTCCACTTAAGACATTGCACTTCAGACTTTGCACTTCAGACTTTGCACTTCAGACTTTGCACTTCAGACTTTGCACTTGGTATGAATATGGAGGCTGTGTAAGTAGCCATGATATAATGTTATTGAATGCCATTGCTATATCCAGGGCACCCATTCCTAAAGCTTTCATATCCACTAATTACGAGACCATAGCACTCTCGTATCTATCTATTCATGTCACTGATCACTATGAGAACGTTATTGTCTCTAAATGGATACATAAGCTTCATGAAAGTGTGCCCTGTAGTACATTTTGACAATATTCTTGATTCTGTCCTGTCATCACGTGCACAGATGAAGAGTAACTACCTGGGATATGTTGCGTCGGCTGTAGTGGGCATCCTCTTTATCGTCCTCTTCCCTCTGATTGGTTGCTGCTTCTGCTGCTGCCGTTGCTGCGGCAACTGTGGGGGCAAGATGACCCAGAAGTCTGACCCCAGTGCATCCTGCAAGAGGAAAGTCTTCTCTGTGCTACTCCTGCTGATGGTTATTATGACAGGGTCAGTACACCTGATGGTTATTATAACAAGGTCAGTACACCTGATGGTTATTATAACAGGGTCAGTACACCTTATTATAACAGGGTCAATACACATGATGGTTATTATAACAGGGTCAGTACACCTGATGGTTATAACATGATCAGTACACCTGATGGTAATTAACACAGGGTCAGTACACCTAATGGTTGTTATGACAGGGTCAGTACACCTGATGGTTATAATGACAGGATCAGTACACCTGATGGTTATTATAACAGGATCAGTACACCTGATGGTTATAATGACAGGATCAGTACACCTGATGGTTATTATGACAGGGTCAGTACACCTGATGGTTATAATGACAGGGCCAGTACACCTGATGGTTATGATGAGAGGGTCAGTATACCTCATGGTTATTATGACAGGATCAGTACACCTGATGGTTATTATGAGAGGGTCAGTACACCTGATGGTTATTATGACAGGGTCAGTACACCTCATGGTTATTATGACAGGATCAGTACACCTGATGGTTATTATGGCAGGGTCAGTACACCTCATGGTTATTATGACAGGGTCAGTACATCTGATGGTTATTATGACAGGGTCAGTACACCTGATGGTTATTATGACAGCGTCAGTACACCTGATGGTTATTATGACAGGGTCAGTACACCTCATGGTTATTATGACAGTCAGTACACCTCATGGTTATTATGACAGGGTCAGTACACCTGATCGTTATTATGACAGGGTCAGTACACCTCGTGGTTATTATGACAGGTCAGTACACCTCATGGTTATTATGACAGGGTCAGTACACCTCATGGTTATTATGACAGGGTCAGTACATCTCATGGTTATTATATGACTGAGTCCCTGAAAGTGATTGCCACCAGTCCCATTATTTTAACCCTCCTGTAGCTGTGGGCAACCAGAGGTGCCATGAAGGATGGTGATTAACCCTCTCCCTGCTGGATTAATCATCATTAACTCTCTGTAGGGCATCTCCAGTTGCCTCCAGCATGTAGAAGGTTCATCTAGAAAACTTAAGATTGATGAGTTCTACAATGCATTTATTTATACAGCAGCATTGGATCGCCATCATCTGCCAGTGAAAACAGATGGTGTGCTTCAAGCCATGACCTCATAGCTCGTCTTTGTTTTTTCAGGGTTGGTAATATATGTGTGTTTGTGTCCAACGATCGCATAACCACAGCACTGAGCAAATTTGGCAAGACGTTCGAGAATGGAATTGACGGCATGTCTGTTTTCCTGGACAGCACCGTAGATGTAAGTCTGAGCAAATTCTCCGATTTTTTATTTAAATTATTTTTTTTGAATTGGCGTTTATAGCCGCTTTCAAGATTCTTTCACTTATATCACGGCTTGTCAGTTAATGGCAGGAGGAAACCCGAAACACCTGTAGCGTTGAATGTTGCAGTAAACCTGCTAGCACTACAGTTGGTACTAACATAACTGCATTGCCACTTCATAGCGCATCCTATCAATATCGCGTCAGAAAGGTAACTTTCGTGAACATTGATGCAGGGCTCTAGGGACAGGATTTGAACCTGGAACCTTTGTGAAGTCAGAATTCACCGATTAGTTACATCCATCATCTGAGACTTTATGCCATTGAATTCCAGATATATAATACATATCACAGTTCTGATACGTATGCTTCATAATCCTACTGGAAGCATACATGTTTCTCTTTATCATAAATACAGTATATTACCAATCAGTAGAAATGTTATTACCTCCCAAGAAAGTTCTCTAATGGTTATCCTTTGTCTTCTGTTTTCATTGGGGGTGCTTAACTTCGTTCCATATATATATAGCTTGTGAAAAACAAGTACACCCGAAAATCACAATGGTAACTAATAGAACAGTTAGATTCCTTTTACTCAAATACTATAACCTACACAGTGTTGTTTCTAAATTTGTTGAAAGAATTTCTATGACAAATAAATCATGCTAATTAGCTAATATTGATTTCCATCATTGCAGAAGTTATATTTTTGGAAGAAGTATATGTTTTGTGATTATTTTTACAGCAAATGAAACACCTGGCGGAAGGCAATTTGAACTTCACGTTGGATGTTGTCTTCCGTGACTTGGACAGTAAGTTTAGCAATGTTTACTATATAACTGGACACCCTAAGATGATGCTCTCGTATACACAAAGATACCACAGTGCTGTCATAGCTATCAGCGAGATAGATGGATAGATACGGTGCTGTGGTTTCCACCACGAAGAGATAGAGCAAATTCCCCTGTATTGGTCCTTGCTGTCAGTGACATTAGATACTAGTTTTACATTAGATACATTTAAAAAAGATTTACTCTAATATTGTTGTTGAGGCAATCGTTGTAAAAATGTAAAAAATATTATTTAAAAATATAAATAATGCCTCTTCCTTTGACCCGGTCCCGAGATTACAAAACCTTTCTGAGTACGATTTCATACTCAACTCATAGTTTTGTTCACAAATCCCTATATTAAGCATTGAGCTTGAGCATGAAATCGTACTCAAAATGTTTTGTAATCTCGGGCCAAGACTGGCACAGTATAAGTTTATTTCCTGTTCTCCAGGTATTGGCTTCCTGGCTGGAATCCCTGTGAGGACTACAATCGGCACGACTGGCGGGGTGGACACGGCTATCACCACGGCTCTCGCCATGCAGACAAGTCAGTGTCTCAATAACAGCCTCAACAATACCTACAGTTTGTCAGCGATAAAAAAATTAACTTTTCAGAGCACTAGTCATACTATCATAATGACAGCTTACATAGTAAAATCATGCAAAATCCTAAATTTCTACTACTGTGTTTTCCTGCGGGCTATACTTTAAAAAAATATTATTTTTAAGGTGATTCAGGCTATCTACCGCTGAGGGCTATCTGACGGTTTACACAATTAAAATGAACTTGCCCAGATTCTTGCAAAAATCAATACTGTGTATTATATTGTGTCAATTATAATCGCTGATAAAGAATAAACTTATTATTTGCTAGTGAAGAATCAGGAAGTAGAAATGGAACAGTCCATTTTCGCTGACCCAATGCCGAATGGTTTCAGGGGGATGTATATATGTGTATATATATATTTATATATATATATATGTATGTATGTATGTATGTATGTATGTATGTATGTATGTATGTATGTATGTATGTATGTATGT